>BQNB010122311.1:0-20306 GCA_026074375.1 Tanacetum coccineum
GCTAAGAAACAAACCATCTGGTTCGATTACAACTTGGGAAGATCTGAAGACAAAGTTTCTAAGAAAATATTGCCCACCTGCTCGTACTAGAAAGAAAATAGAGGAGATCAACAACTTTTAGCAAGAACCGGATGAAAACCTCTATCAAGCTTGGGAGCGATTTAAAGAGCTCTTGATAAAGTGTCCTCAACACTATTTAACAGAGACGTATGAGGTAGTCTTGCTCTATAATGGATTGGATGTTCCAACTAGGCAAATTCTTGATTCAAGAGGAGCCATACCATCAAAGACTGCTGCTGATGCGAAAGTATCCATCCAAGAAATGGCTGAATACTCTTAAAAATGGCACAATGGAATGTCTAGGACCAAAAGTACTGAAACTTCTGACGGATTAGCAACCATAAAATCACAACTCAACAATCTTGGAAGAGAAATCAAGAAAGTAAATGAAAAAGTTTATGCTGCTCAAGTAGGATGTGAACAACGTAAAGGTCCCTACTACACCAAAGATTGCCCACTCAAGGAAGAAGGGAAAACTCTCGAAGAAGCTTACTGCACTCAATTTGGTGCACCTTTTCAAGGAGGGGGATATAGAGCAACTACTCCAAGATTCTACCAAAGGAACAATGCAAACCCTTCGTACCAAGAAAGAAGGCAATCTATGGAAGAAACCCTAAGCAAATTTATGGGGGAATCGGCAAAAAAACATGAGGAGAACTCCAAATTGATCAAAGAGATCCGAGCTTTAACGGATGCTGCCATAAGGAACCAAGGAGCATCAATTAAAACTTTAGAGATCCAAATTGGGCAAATGAGCAAGGTCCTACATGAAAGAGGATTTAGAAGTTTACCGAGCTCCACTGAAACTAACTCGAGAGACTATGTCAAGTCGATCTCGACTATTGTTGAAGCGGATGCAAGCTCGATACGTCGTATTGGATCACACCAATGCGCCGTATCTACTGGACAGAACAGTACACTGATGTACGAGACAAAATAAACGACAATCCCGTTTCTAAGTCGTTTAAATGATTGCTACTATAAAGATAAGAAGGGGTCATATGGACCGTAATTTTCGGAAGCTTACTCATATGGAGCATCACGTATCGATAAATCCATACCCTAAAAGGAGAAAGACCCAAGGAGTTTCACTTTACCTTGCTATATTAATAATGTTTGCTTTAATAATGTCTTTGCTGACTTAGGAGCTAGCGTAAGTGTCATGCCTCTCTTGACCTACCTTAACTTAGGTTTAGGCGAATTAGCTCACATTAAGTTGACAGTTGAATTAGCAGATAGGATTGTGAAATATCCAAAAGGAATTGCTGAAAACGTGCTAGTAAGGTTTGGTAAATTTGTTTTCCCCGTAGATTTTATAATTCTTGATATGCCCGAGGATATCAAAGTGCCCTTGATCCTCGGAAGACCATTTTTGTCTACCGCCCATGCTAAGATTGATGCTTTCAAAAGGAAAATCACTTTAAGGGTTGGGGAAGAGAAAATAATTTTCAAAAGTGTTAAACCTGCTAGTAGTTTAATTAAGAGGGTCTACATGTTATGTTTGAGAGAAAGAATGGAACTTGATTTAGAAGCTAGGCTAATGGGAGAGACTTTGGTGTTGAATAGATCATTAGACCCTTTCTTTGGGGATTACATAGAACTAAACGATCCTAATATACCATTAGATCTTAGGAGAGATCAAGTTGATGATTTAATGCCCACCATTGAGGAAGGTGAGGTAGTTAAGGAATTTAGAGCTAGGAATGATGCTAGAATGGTTAGCAAAATTTTTTGGATATCCTAGTGATTGCGACCACGATAAGAATATCCGTATTGATTGTGCCTACAACTTGAAGTTTTCTTGCATGATAAGTTTTGAACTTTTACACGCTAATTTTTTCCTTATCTTGTATGTAAATGTGATGTCCAAAAAGTTTTATAATTCTATAAGGAAGGACAAATTGGAATACAAGGGAAACAATGTAGTTGGAGCCTTAATGAACATACCTATTTTTGTTGGAACTTTTTCTATCTTAACAGATTTTGCAGTTTTAGAAGATATGGATGGTTATCGTGATGAAGGAATGGGCGATGTTATTTTTGGCAAACCATTTTTAAGAGAAGTTGGAATTAAAGCAAAACGGTTTAAAGGAATGATTACCATTCACAATGGTAATGAAAGTGTAACTTACCAAATGGTGCGATCACATCCGAGGTTTAAACACCACACTAATGAACTATGCAACAAGATCCCACCATTACTGAAGGTAAGTGAAGAGGATAAGATGAATGGAATCTCGCACTCATATCAAAAGCTTAAGGGGTTTTACAAAGGAGTCTTGAACTTAGGACCCGAATATGTCCAAGATGTGAAGATAAAAGAATGGCTCACACGCGGGCACATAAGCGTGCATGAGATGGAGTAAAGAAAGCTGAAGAAAAGTCTAACTTAAAGACTTCGCTGTAAACAAAAGTGCTTCCCGGGAGACAACCCAAAATGTTATTTATTTTTATCGAGTCTGTCTTCCCAGACATCAATACGGCGTATCCGCTCCATACCATACGGCGTATATTGAATGTTTGGACGTTATCAGTACTTTATTTTTATGCACTTAAAAACATTATTGTCAGTTCTGGCAATACGGCGTATTCATGCACATGATACGGCGTATTTGACAGATTGACTTGTATTTAGTATTTAGTTTAGTTTAAATTAACCGTAGGTACCAAGATAGGAATGCATCGTTTTTCCTATAATTTGCACAGGACCTCGCTGAAAAAAAAGAAATCGACAATGTTGGTGAAGTATCTATGATATGGAAATATCAAAGTGTTGGAGTCTAAAAACCCAAGACGGCAGTTTCAACATGAATCTTGCTCAATAACTACATGTAGAACTACCGAGCAAAATATCAGGGGAGTTTCTCTTCTAATTCCTTTTAAATTCCCGTTTTTATCTACCGAGCAATGTTTTAACTATACAACGAGACGTTGTATAATTCAAGTGGGGGAGTGGGGAATGTAGAAGAAATACTTTCCTATTTTTCACACTATACGCTAAAATTATGACTCAAATGAAAAAAAAATTCAAGCATAATTTTGTTGAAATTACTTTGATACATACCCGTACACAATTAAACTTATTAGATAATTGTGAGGGATGTTACCTATCCGTTTCTAAATGTTTACCTAAATTCCACAAAAATATGAGTGTGCCGGTGATGTTGTAAACTTTAGAACTTGGCTTGGTATATCTATTCGAGATCACAGTGGATGATACTATGGATATTAGATGGAGTAACTTGTTTTAAATTGGGAAATTTTATAGGATTTACACCAAAAGCCTATACATGTTGTTTATTAACTAACTACACTGGTTAGTTAACCCCCGTATAAACCTTTTGTTTACTCTCACTATAAGAGTAAGATACCCTTAGAACAACCCGTAGAGTCAATCCTTTAGGAATTACACCAACTAATTTTGTTCGTTACACCATTCCACCTTAGCCTACACGTTAGATTAAGTCGCATTTATCAGTTGCTAGTTCTTAAGTGTAAAGTATGTATTTACTGAGTCTGTGTCAATTTTCTATCATTTGTAAGGTTAGGAAAAATCACACATTGCAAATGGGAATGTATAAAGTAGTCAAAACTCATGTATTTTTACTACCATCATAATTAATCTCTCCATACCTTCTTATCTTCATATCATCAGCTTTGACCATTTAGCAGTACAAACTTCTTCAACTAGCAGTATTAAGTTTCCTTGGCAGTTCTAACTTTGTGATGGCAGTACTAACTCCTTTAGTACTGTTGGCAGTATTAAGTCATATGAAGATTTATTCCCAACACTTGCGAATAAGTTATAATAGGAATGAAAGACGGAAATATCACCACAAAACTGGAAAAGGTGATAACTAGAGAACTCGTGTCTATAGTTGTTTCCTTAACCCGGTAAGAGGCGCTAAACACCCTTGTGGTAAAGTGAGTGGATAAAGGAGGAATCGTATGCCAATTTTTCAAGTTAATAAATAGCTTAGATGGCTAGAACTTGAACACACTTCCTTGAGTATCTAAGTAGTTGCTTACTAGTCCATGCGACTCGCATTAGCAATAATGTGTAGATATTCAACAAATGGAAAGATAAATTGCAAATTACTTTCACTAGTATAGAAACACTCACAATGTTGTCAGATATAGTGGGAGCAATGCATTTTATAAACAAAAATGACAAACTTGTAATGTTGTCAAACTTAGTGGAAGTTATGAGCTGTTTACCTCATAGGCATCTTACTTTATTTCTGGCTTGGCTTGAAATAATAAATTACATACCAAGTGTGAAACATCTTCATTTAGTAAAGAATCATCATATATTATCTTATGATTACTTGTTGCCTTTGAGATGTCGCTTCCGTTTTATGTTATTTAAAAGATAGTTATAACGATTCCTTATTAGTCGATGGAGTTATATATACACTAGTTGTGTTAATATGTTTTGAGCCTGACTTGATTCATATTCTATCCGTGACACTAAAATATTGTCGATACAAACAAACTAACTTGTGTGGTGTTGTTTTATGCAAAGAAGTTGTACCGTGCACAAGTGGGAGAAATCTAAATTGTGCGCAAGGAACAACTTAGAGCAATATGAGTAATGGTTTTTCTTGACTGCAAAGTAAGAAAACTATCACTCTACTAGGACTCCTACATATTTAACGTATGCAGCCCTATTAAGAAAATGTGTCAAGATATACATGTAAGCTACATGATTATGTTTTCTTGGAAAGTGATGACATCAAATAACGTCACTTTTATAGCATCATTTATCCCATGTAATTAACCCATTTTGTATAATTATTGCAAAGAATTGTTACTTAATCATTTGTATTTGAGAATTGCAGTAATTATGAAGTACTTGGTGAAAGATAGCAAAAGGCACGCATTTTGGAGCTTAAACGAAGAAATTTGAATATTACTATTCTGACAACCAATACGCCGTATCCATCAAGGAAGATACGACGTATCTGTGCTTGCACTTCACTAAAGAGCACGAAGGAAACAAAATCTAATACGCCGTATCCAGGAATGACCAATACGCCGTATTCAAGCCATATGGAAATAAAATATTCTGAAAGATATCAAACGTGGTCCCTACTCCAAAAAACCTCCAATACGCCGTATCGAAGATTTTTGATATGCCGTATCGACCTTTTTCCAGACCTTATAAATTGAAAACACAAAAACAAGTTTTAGGTGTGCTAAATCAAATTTTTGATACCTAAACCATAAAAGTCGATTTTCATAGGAAAAGAAGAGCAGAAGAGGTCTTGCAATGTAATCAATTCCATAGGAAATAACTTGTAATCTCATATACTCTTGTAATCGTTCAGTTTTTTGTATCATTCGTTAACTCGGTTAGTTTACATTGGCTAATTTATTACTCTTATATTGATTATGATATTTGAAGGCTAATACCTTTGGGTATTAGCCATTATTATGAAGATCTGAATATTTGGTTTGTTTATCTCGATTGCTTAATTTATCGTTGATTGCTTGTTTATGTTTATCAATTTATACTTGTTTACGTGCTTTTGTATGCGACCTATCATTCAACTGGATCTAGTGATACGGACCAAGTAATCTAGATGTCGGGATAGCTCTCCATATAGTGATTTATACATCTAGACCAATAGGATCACAAATAACGACCTATCTTTGCCCTTAGATTGTGAGCTTAGTTGGACCAACAGGTGACCTTGGGATCAACGAGTATGTTCTTGATTAATTGGTAAAGACTTGGTTAGTGGACTACTAGTGTATGAATTTCCATTAAGCAGTAAGTGGGTAAAGTCTCCATGAGCTAGGGTTTAACAAGATCACCATTGCTTTAATCCCTAATATAGATTATAATCAGCAAATAAGGATGCTTTATGCGGATGCGTTTAATTGTGACAGAATTCTATGTGTCTAGGTTTAAGGAAGAAGTACTGCCTTAATCTTAAGAATGATATGCCGCTTCGAGATAAGTAATCATTGCACTAAATAAACAAACCAACGTTCTGATTGGATAAATAATGGTTAATACAGTTTTCTTATATTTGGCTAGACCGCTCTTTTATCTTTTGTTAATTTGCTTGCGTGTGTTTAAGTGTCTTGAATTGGTTTTAGTCACCACCAAACCCGTGCAAGTCTCTCAGGCTGAAAACCCCCCTTATCCATTAGATTTAGGATTAACATAGGTTTAGCATAGGTTTAACATAGATTAGACTAACTTAGATTAGAAAAACCAAAGTATTAATAAATTGAAAGTGTTTCTCGCTATTAGTGATCGACATCCTACTTACCACGAAACTCCCATCTGACCGGGTACACTGCCCGTTAAAGTGTTGTTTTTGCTTAAGTCGGCAAAATATAAATTTAAAACTTGAAATCATAAGTTACAACCACACGACGACACATCAACACCACTTCTCACTGAACATTCCCTTAATCATTTGTTTATCTAAAACTCCCAAACAAATGATTATTCACACATTCGTACACAATCCCAACAATCTTTTTCATAGAACTCATAAACATTATATCACATTTTCCCAAATACATTCCCTGATCATTATTGTTTGATTCTTTTTCTAAACAATATACCGCTCACACTTTATAACACATTATCACTACTTTGATAATCTCTTACTTCACCATTTTCACATAAACCTTAAACCACTCTTTCACTACATACAACCTTTCCAAGTTCAAACTCACATGTGCCAACTCACATTCTCTTACACATGTACTTTCTTGCTCCCCGCATTTCCAACATTGGCTCTTATGTATCTAATCAAATCCACACAACTCACCCACTCACTCACACACTCATATTAGAATTTGAATTTCAAATATCTCACTCACACTTTCTAAACTTCCTAAACACACTTTGCCAACTCACACCCTTTTCTTAATATTCAAATTTCAAATTTGAATTTGAATAAGCCTTCACCACATATCACTTTCCTCGCCATAAGGCTCCTATGTATCATATCACTTACACACTCATTGCCAACTCACACACAAATCATTCTTCTCACACAACACAATTTGAATTTGAATTTCAAAATTTTCCCCTCACAACATCCACACTTCCTCACCAAGTTTGAAATATATTGCATTTGCATATTATTTCTTCCTTGCCTCATGTCACCTTATCAACCTAACCATGGTTAGTTCTTAACGCATCCTCTCTTACATACAACCCTCTCACAACATTTGAATTTGACTTTCATATGTCTTCTCGTTCACACAATGACAACTCACCCCTTACACTTTAAATTGAATTTTAAATTTTAAATTTAAAATCATGGAAGACAAACTTTTATCCAAACTCTTAGGGTATACCTAAAGATAAACTTCTTGACAAATGGTTCTTCTATTTCTCTTTAAAATTGGATAAATAGCCTTAAAACTTATTTTATACGCTTTACAATTTTTTTATCAAATGGCTATTTGATTTGGTTGAATTTATAACACTTTAAATGTTATAATGATGGAAAGATCAAAGCATGAAGTGCACTTGGAGGTTTAGCAAGAACGGGTATTTAAAATACCAAAACCCGAGATGTGGGTCTGACGCGTTGAGCGCGCGCCACCCAAACCAGTATATAACATAGTGTATGTCTCTCTCTCTCTCTCTAGTTATTGGTTTTATTGTTAAGTAGTTTATACACCACTCGGTCTCTTTGTGACTTGAAGTTTTATAAACTTTGAAGAAGTCAGAAAGACAATATTCACCCATTCTATGGTTCTACAAATTGGATTCGGGTTAGGGGTAAATATGATGGTGTGGTGGAGGGGTGGTGGTAGTGATAGGAGTGGGAGACGGAGGTGAAGGTGAGGTGGAGTGGTTAGGATATTGAAGAAGTATGTAGATGAATGTGTGTCGTGCGTAGGTGGTTTAAAGGGTATTTGGACGGACAAGTAGCAAAAATTTAAAATGACATCCTAGTTAACGAGTTAACTAACGGTTTTTAACGATTTGGACTAGTGATATATCAAAAGGGAGATATTGGTAGGGGTGACAATTTCTGACACAACATGAAACACGACTCGAGACCGACACAAAAATAAACACGTTAGATTTTAGGCTAAACAAGTTTGGGTTAAAAATAGGTCGACACAACTGACCTGTTTAATAAATAGGTTAGGTTTCAGTTGAGATTTTAAACCCGATTTCAACCTGTCAGTGCGTTCGAAAATAAAACTAAAAATATTAAATATTAAAAGCTATATGTTTAGTTTCATTATAATAATACCTTACTAGTTTTGTGTCTCTGTTTTATAATATATTTTGGATTTTTGAAATATCTTATCATGATATCTACTTATGTCAAAATATTTATTTTATTTCTTAAGTGGTTTATAAAATACACCTTAAATATTTAATATGTCCTATTATATTCATAGTCATATCATAAACGGTTCGACACGAATAACATGCTTAATAAACATGCTCGGGTTAGGGTGAACTTTTCGATACGAGTAATTATATGGGTCAGGTTTGGGTTGAGATATTTGAACCCGACAACCCGAACCCACCAACCCGGATACTTCCCAAATTGCCACCCCTTGATATTTGGGACTAAGACCGTAATTTCTCAAAAGTAGGACCTAAGCACGAGATTTTGTACAACTTCAAGGAGTAACGGTGTAATGTTTCCTACTTTTAGAATTCATGTTTAAAAACAAAAAAAACTAAGGGTTTTAAATAAGAGTATGGATCCGGTGAGAAGAAATTTTAAAATAAGGATGATGAGAAATAACTATAAACTCATATTTTAGACGTATCAAATCGAACTAGATGCATCCTCATTCATTTAGATGCATCCTAATTAGTTCGAAAATGATTTTGATGTGAAAATGATGCAAAGTAGTACTAGCAACAACTTTTACCCACAATTGACAAAGTAAACATAAATTCGCTTAACTTGATGAAATGCATGTAATATATTTATAATATGCATCTAATTTTTTGCTAGAAAATATAGTATGGTGAATTTAAAATATTATGATGCATCTAATTCGAGTGGACGCATCTTCAATGTCTAGTTATAGTTATTTCTAATCCTTATCATTATAAGATTTCTTCTCATTTGATCATAAGTCTTTCGAGTAAAAATCCGATGAGAAGAAAATTTAAAATAAGAAGGATAAAAAATAACTATAATCAAATATATGAGACACATTGAAGTGAACTAAGCTAAAATGCATTCTTATTAATTTAGATGCATCCTCGTTACCTTTAAAAGAAACGAGGTTTGTAACCCGCGCTCGGCTACGGAGCGCGGGGTTTTATTTATCACATGGGCACTATCGGGAACAGTCTTGTATGGTTAACTACTATTAATAAAGATTACCAAATGGCAAAAAATAACACAAAAGTTGTCCAAATGACAAAGCTAACAATAATACATCGCAAATTGATGTATATGGTTAGGTTAAAATGTTATCATGAATAAAAAATTAGGCGTTTATATCTCACTTCTCCTCTTCCACCATGAATGAGATATTTAGATTGCTACACATCCTTTCCTTTTCTTTTGGAGACCTAAACAATGTACATTAATTTTTTGCTACATATCCGGGATAGCGTTCATCCAGGATCAGTAGTTATTAAAGAATATGCTTAGATGCAATATTTATAGGTTGCATATAACCATTCAGAACATGATCCTTCATTCCTTTTGCTTTCTTCACTCATGAGTCCAAAAAGTACGATAAAAAAACTATACTTTAAAGCTTAATGTAATAAAATAGACGCGGAATTTGCTTCATAGAGTTTCCAGCTTTCCTCATCTAAACCAAAGTTGAAAAAATTCTTATATATCCGTCTCCAATCTAATTTTTTGCGCCAATTTCTCCTACGTAGCTCTACAAAATCATCATTTTTTTGCCTCAGTTCCTCCTACGTAGCTCTACAACATCATCAATTATAAGAATTAGTGCATGAAAGGCAAGCACACGAATAGCAGAACTTCTTGAAACGAAACATACCTACGGGATTTCCTAAAGGCGTTGGAGTTATTCATCAATGGGAACCACAATATTAGAATTGTTGTCAAACGCTTTTGTATAACCTGGAAAACCCAAACACAAAGATTACCAGATTAACCAAATCCCACACCTTGCTCAAACATGTAAACATTAAAAAAATTAAAGTCGTTTGAGATAAAGTCAGATTATAATGATATTAATCAAGTAGATGGAACTCCAGCAACACATTGCTTTATTCTTTAAGCGACATATAGGGCGAGTCACGTATTTAGTCAAATGGACTTCGACCATAAAAGTTTTTTGCAAGGGTCACCAAGGGAGTGCAGGCAGATGTTTACTTTTCTAAACAACCATAATACTATTTAAGAACGATAAGAATATTAAAAATGTATATTTTACCAATGAAATGGGTCAAGAACATATATAGAGTAGATATGGGTCAAATGGATCGGGAGTAAACCGTACATGTATACACATGCTTATAAGTAAAAAGTATGCTAGTCATCGTGAACCAACGTGGCATATTTTGACGGGTACTATACTCTACTTAGTAATGGAAGAAGCAGCAGGTGTACTGTTGTATGGTATAACCAAAAATAAGTTGAAAAGCCCAAAATATAAGTTAATCCAAACACCTTCTAACCACAGTTCACATGTGTTCTTTTCTCGCAAGATCAGTGACAAAATGATCATTCACAGTCGTTCATCAATTGCAATTTCAAAATACAAAAGGAAAAAGAGTTCGATAAAAAGAAACGGTTAAGGGTTGTTTGGACATATCCGGTCTAGAGGCTGTTTAGACAGATTCGGGCTAAAGGTTGTTTGGACACACGTAAATTAATTTGGAGATAAATGAATTTATAGCTTTAATAATAAATACTTTATTCATTTATAGCTTTGATGTGTTGTTGGACTTGTGAATGCCACTACAGCTTGTCTCATAGACAATACACCAGCATGTCAGAACTCAATCCAATTCATGCTTTTGGGTATAATTAAAAATCCACTTATACGCTTTCTAAAGTATATACGATTTAATAACATGGAGATGTTTGTGCTATCTAACAAAGTGTGACACAAAAATGCAGTGACATGTAAGATTAGTACAACACAAACAATTACAGCAGTTAAAAAATAAAATCGGTATAATGGGGTCAAACCGTGTAAGTATTCAGTATGCACACATTTTTCTAAATTTATTTAACCATGATTAGTTATTTATAGAATCAAATAAACATGTCAACTACAGTAACATATCAAAGTCCAATTTTAAAAAGAAGGTAAAATGTACGAATCAAGTGTCAAGAAATTACCAGAAAAGACCGGAAAACAAATTGCATACGAAGAGCATTCTATTCTTTCTTAATAGCCATAAAATCCTTCGGGCTGAGCTCTAACCACAGTAGCCACAACAACACTAAACGACACTTCCATATCACTCGTACCTGAAGTCGACAACCTCCCTCAATTTCCATTCTCGCCCCTTTCGTAGATGACGAAACAGACAAATCACAACCCGCAGAAGGACTCCTCCATAGCTTCCATCCCTTATTCTTATTCCCTCTAACTTTCTCCTACATAGAACAAAAAACCAAATAATTTGTTAAAGCTTATTTTTGGGCCTGGAGCTTATTTATTTAGGCTTATATTTCATATGCTCAGTTTTCAGCTTATTATCTTGAGTATGAGCCTATGATTTTCATAAGCTGAATAATTATAAAAAATAATAAGGCGGAAAAAATGAGCTTATGAAATATAAACGGGAACAGGTTAGGTGATACACCAAAAAATAAGGTGAAACAAAAAACCGAGACATAAAAAGAGTTTACCTAATTTGCCCAGGGACTACTGGAAGACTCAAGCCACCAAACACTTTCAGGTCAATGCTTCTCTGAGTTTTTCCGAAGTACAAAGCTTTCAAGACCTCATTTTCTTGGTCTTTAATTGCAGGCTCAATATCGTCACTCTTTCGCTTCCCGTCATCTTTTTCACCAACGCCACGGCTTGTACTATAACTGGTTGGCGCATCTCCTTTAAGGAATGGGAATACAACTTTAACAGAACAGTTATCCAAACTCGATTGATTTGGCGCCAAATTCGCCTTACTGGTACTTACAGACCCAAACCACGACGCTTTCCCGTCACCAAGAGAGTCGGTTTCTTCTCCCACTTTCTGATTAACTTTCTCTGTATCTGCTTCTTCCTCATGGCTGCATCTTTGGCCTCGAACCTTCTCTCCCTTTCCCTCTCTCTACGCCTCTCTTTATGGGTTTTCTCTCTCTTCATCCGATCTTCTCTTTCCGCTTTTGATTCTCTAGGTTGGTCCTGATCATTCACACGTTTATGCTCATGTTCATGTTCGATTCTCATGGGTTCATCAGTATCCATCATATTCTTTTCAAAAGGTGTATAAGAACCTGTACCAGCTCCAACAGTTCCACCAGGCTTAACCCTCTCGGATCTTGCTTTCTGAGCCAAAGCACGTAACTCTTGCTCCTTCCGTTCCTTCTCCTTCATCATTAAATCCTTCTGCAATTTCGACCTCGTAGCAACAGCTTCTCTAGCCTTTTGTTCTACTACATATAATGCTTCAAAGAGCTTTACAAAATTAGCGTTGATTTGGACCTCTTGAAGTCCTCTAGCATCATCAGTTGAACGTTTATCAAGCGGAATCGTGTACCCTTTAGGATTCTTCTATTTGGAGATGCACGAAGGGATTTTCCAATCCTGCTGGTCCTTCACAGTCACAGGTCGAGGAGGGGAATGCATAACTGGAACGGGAGGTGAACCATTAGATTTTGGGACACGCTTGTGTTTAGACTTTGGTGGCTCCAATGTGTCGACATGCATTTCCATCATCCTAATAATTCACTCTTTTGCGCCCAAGTTAGAATTATAGTAGATTGGAGTAATAATAGGTAAACATATGTTAACCTTTAAGATTAGACAAACGAAGGAAGATGCTATGATTGTTTGATCATATATATCCATGCGTAACTCATTCATTGACATTCTAACACCTGCTGATTCAGCATATGATGGCTTAAAAATATTTCATTTTGAAAAACACATATTACAGTGTCCAGTGTCTACCTTATAAGCAGCCCGGTCATAAAACCCTTCAATCAAGACCAAACATTTTCAGTTTCTTTTTTTGGTTTGTTTGAATCTTATGCAGCCTCAGTTTCTGTTCTATTCGTACCCTACCCAAATTCATTGTTTTGACCCTTAGAACCTGAAAAAAAAATTAAACAAATTTTGAGTAATTGCTCCATAGGCAATCCCAAACACCCCTTATTATTGGCTTATAACATACCAACCGGGTTTAAAACTGACAGGTTCCATCCAAGCACTAAAACATGCATATATGCTTCTAAAAATGCAATATGCAGATAAACACTCAGATAAGCTATCCCAAACACTCCCTAATCTGATGCGTGTTTGTTACCTCTTCAATCCTTAAAAGCAGAATTATGAAGCACTCAAAAATTGATTTTCTGATTATTGGCAACTCTCATATAGTATGTAATATTACTAAATAGTTTTATTTAAAAACCAACAATCTAAAACATCTACAATCGCATGCATAAGGCATGTTTTCGGGTTCATTCGGGTTCAGTTTCTTTCTGCACATGGCCACAGCCCGAGTCAAAATATATACATATATAGCAAAATAATGCGATGGAATGCAAAAGCGTTTACCAACTTAGCTACAGCTCAGTTGCTGGGTGTTATCTAACAGGTTTTGTAACATATATTTAAGTAAGTTGTCGATTATTAAATGGTCCATTTCCATGTTTCTGATTCTAGGCCTCGCCGTTTTTCAGGCGTAAGTTTTATCTAGCTCACACAGTAATACATAGTCCAACTATTGAAAATGAAAAATAAATAAGCAATATTCACCTTTCTTGAAGAATGGAGAATATTTGGTTTAACGGCAGAACTGAAATATGAACACGCACTTGAACTCGTAGCAGAAGATAACGTCAAGATTAGCAACTGGGCTCCCAAAAGAATCAGCTTTTGTGTCAAACATTATTTCATATAAACCCAATTCTTTCTGTCGTCTTCTGATTTTCGCAGTGCACAACATATGTCAGTTTTAACAAAAAATTAGAACTTCAAATAGCAAAAATCACGGTTGCATATCTCGATAAGTAACTTATATTTTAGGTTACTTACCATAAGTTGTATCCCAACCACCACCCCGCCAATAGAGCAGAATGAAAGAATATATCCATCATGAAACCATGAAAATGAATGAAATCTTCAGTGGCTTTTAAAGAAACTGATTTACCATTGTGAGCTAAAGCCGAACTACCAACACAAATATGAAGATTTAAATATATTTAAAAGTTTAAAACTCTTTTGATGCCTACAACAGGTGGCACCGTTAGGGTATTCCTATCTAACAACAGATTGTGCGTCGTACCTATCCAACAACAAATTGTGCGTCGTAAGATCCTTGCGCAAAACACCATGGGCGCGACAGAATGCAACACGAACTTACATATTTGGTTATTTTAATAGTAACTCTACTAACACCAAGAATAACCTTCATCCCGAGTTTGAACATAGCCTTATGGCTTTTCTTCTTAGATCTACTCTGCTTACCACTACCTGTTTCCATCATCATATCATTATTTCTCCGCAAATCCTACTTTTATATGTACTAGTGAAACAACTAGATTAGTACTCAAGTACGTCGTCTAATAATCTACCATGTACAATCCTAAATATTATCATCATACATATCATTCGGGCTATCATAATTAAAGAGGTCATAAATGACGTACGAGAGCTAAGGATACTTTAAATGTAAATCCAACAACTCGTTCGATACCCATCCGAAGAGGCCTCATTATGAAATTCCTAGTAATATAACCAACTTTTGAAACTAATAACACATATAACTATTAGCTAATCACCCATCTAATCCGTTTAAGTAAATGGTATTTTTTAAGTAAAAAACGTGTTATAAACCCGTCCTTTAGTTAAAGAATACAAACTTTGTCGTTTTTAAGTCCGTTCTCGCATTTCTTACTCCCACGCTTTTTCGTATTAAGATGAGAAATCATAATTTTACATTTTTTTAGGTTTTTGAGATTCTGTCGTGAATAGTGATTTTACTGTTCATTACAGATGTAATTTTATTAACGCAAAACTTGTAAATGTCGTATCTTATTCGTTATTAATCCGATTTTAGATGACTCTTTCGAGTAACAATCTCCGATATTAAAAAAAGTTTTATCATAATTATGGATGTTTTAAAAATATAATTTTTTGTGTGAATGTAAATTTTATAAAAGTATTTGTCATAGAAACTCGTTTTTAGCGTATCTCCTTCGTTATAAGGCGGTTTTTCAAGTTCTCATACATGCATTGTAACGTACATGAGGTGTACTAATCTTTCTAAACATAATATGAGATCATACCAAATTCGAATCCAAAACAGTAGGTTTGAAATTTTGTGATTAAGACATGTTTTTATAAGCTTTATTTTTGCACCATTAAGCTTCAATACCTTGTTACTACACTTTTAAAACATTAATAATCTTATGTTTCACATATATTAATTTATGGGTCCATTAGGTCATTTTGCCATAAGTGAGTCCAAGATCAAACAAGATTAACTACCATTTATCACTGTTTCATAATTTAAACATTATGAAACCCTAAATTGCTCAAGCATGTTTCAATACTTAACCAACATGTTAAAACACTTATACACCCCTTTTAACAAGATATTTCCATTCATCAAGACATGTAAATCAGTTTACAAAACATTAATTCATTGTAAGAAACATTTCACATAATCAAAGGTACCCTAAATGTGTGATTTAGGCTAAATATACCAATGAACAATAAAATCTTAATTATTAAATGATAGGCTTTTAATATAACTCGTTGGATTGATTATGGAATGAAAACAAATCACAAAATAACACAACACACCCTTGTGATTAACACTCTTGGCTTGAAAATATAGGATGAAAACCCAATTTTTTTAAGAAACTAACCCTTGATTTTCCTTTTCATGCTTCTTGCTTGCAAATGGTGTACCAATGTTTCCAATCGCCTTAGAAGGTCTTAGAATGATGTGTGTATGCTGGAAATGGGTGGTAAAAAATTTGTAGATGGATTGTGTAAAAAGTTGAATTGAGCCGAAGACTAGTATGTGAGAATGAGGGGTTTTGTGTGACTACCCGAGAATTTCCGTTCAACAAGTTAGGCCTTTCCCCGGTAGTCAATTTGAATTTTTAATATGATTCATTTAGCTTTAAAACCGTTTAACCGGGAAGTTGTTTCGTTGTTAACTGAGAATATCCCCCACCTCCGGGACGAACTGGACGCCAAACGTTGTAGCATTTTGGCAATGCTACGTTTTTATGTTTTACGCAAATGTTTAAAATTTCAATAATTTTTGGTGTTACCTGTTATTTGTTTCGTTACTTGCGATATCCGTGTTTTACCTAAACTACAATAACTTAAGCATGGCAAGACCTTTGGAAATTAAATCATTTTGGGAGCACTAGCACAAAGATTAATAAAAATAAAATGGTCCCCCCTTCCTTTGGCCTATTTCGACACCCGAACAACAACCATAACATGGTGGACAAGTTTTGAATTCAAAATTTGCATAAGACAAGCTTAAACCACATTCAATGTACTATCTAAATCTCATTGGTGGATCGTTTTGGCCCCCCTCCCATTCTTGTCTTCTATTCGGATACAGCACACACAGACACTAATTAGTGTGTGAAGTAAACATTGTGTTATATAACTTATCCTTTAGCAGTTGTTCATATTCATACTCTCACACACATAAAACTTCACTCCATCTTTTCTTTCTTTTCTTCCTGTGCCGAACCAAGAACACCAACCAAAAACCCATTTATTTTCATCCTTTGATCAAAAAACACTTGGAGATTTTATTGAATGTTTGAATCATTTGTATCATCCGTGTAATATGTTAAAACAACATTTGGGTTGTTAGTAATCTTTGTTCACCATCCAAATCTTCCTAATTTTTGAAAGATCCTTAAATTCTCAAATAACTTTGTACTTTTATACTTCTTATGATGCATACATACTATTGTACAATTTATTTTGTAAAAACAAAGGTTTAAAAACTTACATAAAACCCTAAAGGGTATGTAATGATATTTTCTAAACATCCATAAATAAATATAAGGAAATGTTAGTTTTGTGATCGTGGTTATTTTCGGGTAATAAATTGATATGCTATAGTCATTTTGTTTGACATTATGTTTAACAAGCTTTTGGAAAGCTATTTAATTATTTTAGCTTATTAGGGCTTTACATATTTCGGCACAACTAGAAAATAAAGAAATATTTATTTGTTTAGCTTATTTTGTTTAACATATATTTTGTTAGCTTATTTTCTAGCTTTTTTGTGAACGACAAATGATAAACTTATTCGGTCTTCAATTAAATTAAGGGGCCCTTGAATATAGTTTTATTAGGGCCTAAAAAGCCAACGTCCCACATACAAAACCCAAACACCATGAGATTAATCCTTAAGCTCATATGTTTGGCTGTATTATACTTGACTTATTTGTGAGCTTATTGATAGCTTATCTTGAGTCACGTATTTATTACTTAAATATTTTGCTTATCGAATTAAATGGTAAGGTAAAACTAATTTTCGGAACTTAACGGGCCAAAGCCCAACAAATATGCAAAACACCAAAGCATAAAAAGCTACGTGTAGTTTAATTGGATAAGTTCGTGAGGACTTATTAATATGTACGTTTAGATGTTTTAAACGTTTATTATTTTTAGACGTCGAACGTTACAAATTAATAATGGATTTGATACGAATAAAAATTGTAAATATGGAAAGTTGGTTTTAAAGTGGTATTTAATTAAAGTCTACGATCTTTGAAAACGTGTAAACACGAACGGAGTCCATGCCGAAATTTTGTAAAATACTTTATACTTAGAAAACTAGTTGGAAAGACATAAATGATAAAATACTTCGATTATAATTACCTAAACTATTTGGAAATATTAAATGATAAATAACAATTTACTTAGGTATAAACAATAACAAATATAATATCTATAAAGTAATATAAATATTTATATATGTACTTTCATAAAAACTCGATCACTAACGTTTTAAATGTATAACTAACGGTTTGCCTAAAAATGACTATTGCTAGTTGCTCTGCAACATCAAGGTGAGTTCATAGCCCCACGTTTTACTTGTTTTATATTTACCTTATTACTTTTGGGGTGAGAAACATGCTTGTTTACAAACTTGATTACTTCACTGAATTTCAAACTCGTATACGTTGATTACAAACTTGTTACATGATTGATATCACACTCGTTTTTACTTATGGATATAAGTACTTTAAGCTTTTACAAAAACGTTGGTTGTTTTTACTGGACACAAGTACTTGCGTGAGATATCCCTGTTTACGTGTTGCCTAAGTAGCGTTTAGACCACTACTGCCCCACTTATCATGAACCGTCAGTTTCTTGACTGGAGGACCGGTCAAGGGAGCGCGAATGTTATAAATAGATCTATTGGGACTAATTATCCCTATCCGGGTGAGTAGCGCTCACTACCCACGGGGTGCCCGATAAACGGATATATACCATGTCGAACTTAAGAAGGTAGTCTTGGTCAGATACCTCGGGGGCTTGTTTCAACCTAGCAATGTACTGCTATAAACGTAATTAGCTTCGGTGTCATGAGCTTAGCGCAACGTAAATACCTTTTTATGTGAAGTTGTATTTGTTATAACTGTCGCATACGTGTTGATATCTTGTGGTCCACTGTAATATCGTTTGAAATTAAACCTATGAATTCACTCAACTTTATGTTGACGTTTTAAGCATGTTTTTCTCAGGTGCTTAGCATGGATGCTGTTGATTGACTTATGTGGAGTCTATTTGCCTGTACCGGTTTACCAAAGATTTATCTATGCCTTTAAATACCGTTGTTGAACTTATTTAAGCTTCCGCATTTTAACTTGAATCTTTTGAATTTAATCGATGTAAAACTTATTATTATTATTTTTAATCTATGCAACGGTGTTTATTTTCAAAACGTACCCTTAGAGGTCGTTCTTTATGCTTTGTACTTGAGATGATCAATCAAGTCACGCCTCCGGACACGTGTTCCGTCCAGGCCCCGTCTGGGGGTGTGACAGTTTGGTATCAAGAGCCAAGGTTATAGAGAACCAGGTAGTATAAACTAGGCTGGACTATAACCAGTATGTGATCCTACGTGATTATGTGCCTTACGTGATCTTACATAGTACGTATACATAACTAAGTGCTACGTAAATAATATATACGTATTAAATACTAAGTATATCTAATATTTCTAAGTGTTTCTTATTTCATCCTATCATGACGTACTCGATGACTCATTCATTCATTCATTCATTCACTTTGCATTCATTCAGTTACCCATTCACCCATTCATATTGTTGCATCATGCATGGTTGATATAAAGATGATTTATATGAACTTTGCTTGTGCAGGTTATGGCTATTTCAGTTATCTCGATTTCTTCGGATTCATCTGAGGATAGCGTGGGGACACCTGCTGGACGAGTGATCTTGTTCGGTACTATCCCTACTACTATTCTTGACACCACACCAGTGATTACTTCACCTGCTACTCAGACTGACACACCAGTGATACCCACAGAGACACCTACCACATCACCTACTATACCACCATCTCCAGACTTTACACCAGCTTCACCTGATTACTCACTTGCATCTGATTCAGAGTTTGATCCATCAAAGGATCCATCATAAGACCACATACCACCATTACCAGATATTTCACCATTTTTATCATCGGATGATGACCCCACAGATAGTGATGCACCAAATACACCATCATCACCTGACCATGATACACCTTTCATTGAGATTACCACTTCTACCCAGAGATCACCTATCATACCTCGTCGTCGAGTTATGCTTCTAGCACCTAGACAGCCTATTCCCCATGGTCGACCGTACCGCTACCATCTTAATGGGCCGATACACATGATGACCACGAGGAAGAGGGTTAGACCGTTACCTACTCATCGTCTTGCTGAGAGACATCCTACTGATCATTCTTCTTCAGATTCATCATCAGAGGCATCATTAGATTTTCATTTGGATGCTTCATCTGATCCTTCTTCGAGACACTCATTGTCAGATCATTCTTCACCAGATTTACTGGGTACTTCTGCGCAAGAGACGTAGGTCCCCCATGACATCTGT
>BQNB010122312.1:4549-20306 GCA_026074375.1 Tanacetum coccineum
AATAACCAGGTAATGGAACATTCTTTCACATATCTACTTAAGGATGTGTCTCTTTCAATAGACTCCTTCATTGTTTTTGAAATACGAGATTTCTAAGTTTCTGTTACCATGGAAATAGTTGCTTTCATGTTTCAACAACGGTCATATATAAATGTGTCATGAGTCTGATACCTTTGTAATTCATTTCTATTAATGCTATCAGGATGTGGAGGATCTTATGAGTCCACCACCCAAGAAGTGACTTTCATAATTCAAAAAAACATCTTTGTATGCACTAAGGTGTTCATTTATGAACCTTATTAATTTTTTCCCAAGGGTGTTAGTTTTCACATTGCATATCATGAACTTCTTTCTTCCCCAACAATCATACAATACATTCGTAATTACGACTCTTCCAAAAAAGAATATACACTCGTGTTAGTTTTCACATTGCATATCATGTACTCATTTTTGTATACTTTGTAATTACGGATATTTTATTAAGTTTTATTTCCTCATATCGGATTACCATTCATTTGTTTTTGTTCTTTATTCACTCTATAAATATTTTACGATTTTCGTAATTGATTAACCGTTACTTTACTTATTCCTTGGATACTCACAAGGCAAGCCCGCCCATCGGGCGGGCTTTGCAACTAGTATATATATATATATATGTTCGTAAATCATATCTTTTAATTGTATACTTTTAAATCTAATATTTTAAATAAAACAACACTTATAAAACATAATATTATGCATAATGTGATAGTATTTTAAATTTTTTTCTACGTTCGTTTATGTTCGTTTAGTTTCTTAATGAACGAACATAACGAACATGAACAACTCTTAATAAAGAACATGAACAAGAAAATTCGTCCGTTTAAGCGTTCGTGTTCGTTTATTTGTCCGGTTAAAATTAAATGAACGAACATGAACAAGACTTTGTTCGTGTTCGTCCGGTTCATTTACAGCCCTACCTCAACCTCCATAACCTCTCATCTTTTGTATATTTTTTAATTATGATATAAATAGAGGTTCATTTTGTAGTTTGTCATATCAATGAAAATACATTCCACAATCTCTCAACTCTTCTAAGTTTATGCTTCTTGTTGGTTAATCATTATTATGAGAATACGTTATGAGTACGATAGTCTCAAAGTGCAATCTTTGATTTTAATCGGTATGTCTTGATGTCCGTTCATTGTGTGTTCACCGAAGTTCATCTATTTTAAAATTAGCGTTATAATATCTTATTAATTTATTTGATCTAAAGAACAGATTTGTATACGTTTATGTTAAGTTTAATATTGATAACTCGTGCAAGTTTTTGCGATAAGATGATGCATAACGTTACACTACATATCTTACTAATTTATTTGCTTTATATCATGGCTAGTGTATCGTTTGACTATATAATTAAAAGATTCTACGTAATAATATGCATGATTCTTCTTTTGCCGAAGTGAAAACCGATCCGTCGGCCTTCGTGTCAAAAGTTTTTTCATCCCTTTTGATTCCCTCGCAGTTAAAGTCTCGGGATTTTACCATTTTTTTATGTTATGTAATTCTTTTTGTTGACTCTATTGTACTTTAAGTTTCTAGCGTCTTGCTAGACTCTTTTTTAATATATTCCATCTTTGCCGTTCAAAAAAAATAATATGCATGATTTCTTTATTTGCTATGACTGAGATGTATTGATCATGTTAGTTTAATTTACTTCATATAGATGTTATGTACGTGCTTGGATCAAATAATGTTGTTCTCTGTTATACGACTATTTGCCTATCATGATTATTTGATTTATATGTTAAATTAGTATTCTAATTGTTATTTCGTAAAATAGATAACACTGTACTATATTTCGATTGAAAAAAACACATTCAAAATAATACCCAATATGTTGACCTACTGGTTTGGGACTTGACATTCAAACGTTTTTTCTTCTATACTATTATATAAAATATTTATAATTTGAGTCTCACTAAAAATTATAATAGGAATGCGCAATCGTAACTATCCATTTCATTTATTTACAAATTGTAGAGAACCAAATCATTGACATGTGTCACTTCTCAATTAAAAAAATCATCTTTATTTTCAAATTGAAATATATTTTTATGATTTAATTTCATCATATTTTCTAAAATTTTGTGCTCTTAATATTATTTTAGATATATTTTTATAAACTTTAGTTTTTTACATTATTTTATCATGATTCAATTTTCTACAATTGTAACCTTAATCTGAATCGATAGAAACTTGATTCGTTAAATTTATATACTTTTGGAGAGAGTGTTTGACGGGTAAGAGAGTGTGAGGTTTTTGTATATGCGGGAATGATGATGTCAATATAGTGTTGCGGGAAAGCCACATCAACCTCAAACAAACACATAAAACGAATACACACTAGTACATAAATGGTTTTTTAAAACGGTTAAAATGCATCTTTTAAAACGGTTTTGAACCGTTCTATTATAGAGGGTAGTAAATAATGGGGATGATTATTTACAACGGTTTTGAACCATTTTAAAAGACATACACCTCATACCACTTTATTACATATAATATTAATATATTATATTTATTTTTTACAACAAGCAAGAACAACCGTTCTTTTAAACCCATATTAAAAAAAAAAAAAATTCTAACTTTCTTGTACCATGCTATACCAAAATATAATTTTTCCGGTTGAAAAACCAAACTTCATGCCGGAATAAAAATAAACTACTATATTAACAACAAATCAAATGGATAAAACCATTACTTAACAATTTAATAAACTAAGATGACAATCTCATACACAAAAATATCAAACTTTCATATCCAAAATTGTTCGTAACCTGACTATACAAATGCAATTCGACAATAAAATCCCAATTTTGTGAGAGAGGAATTAAATAAAATTGTTACACCGAATTCTTCAACCCATTCGTTAATATGTGCACACATAGTCTTGGGTTTCATGTCATTCCAAACCTACAAACAAATCAAAATGAAAGGCTCATTTTACAAGACAATAAGATTTTTCATGTAGAACAAAGTAAATAAATCTTTGCAAGTACTCACCATACAACCCGTCAAACCACGGATTTAAGATAAAATCGCCATGTTTAGGACTCTTTATGAAATTATCAGCTTTTTTGCCAACACTTTCAAGAATTTACACCTTCTGCAAAATTAAATAAGTTACAAATTATTCAAAGTATACATAAATACTCCTATGATATCTGCAATACTTTATACACAAAATAAAACAAGATTAAGTAAAAAGATTCATACTTTAAATTATACTGTTTCCCCTAAAATGCATATTTTGCCCGAATTTATGGATAATGTTTTGTTTCAATATGATTTTGGAAGGCTTTAAGTGTTAAGAGGGGATAAAAAATGGAAGATTTGTTGTTAAGTTGTTGATTTTGAAAAAGTTTTAATGGGGGCGGCGCATAAAAGGAAAAATAGAGAGAAACAAGATCTAGTAGGGTTTGGGTGAAGTAATAAAATATTGAATTATTTTTCTATAAAATATTAACTTTTTTTAAAATGGTTAAATTCAACCGTTGTAAATAAGAGTAAAGAGGAGAGTAGAAGAAGAGTTAAGTGTCCGTTGGTTGGTAAAAATGGTGTTTTAATTAATTATAAAGTATTTTTTAAAACGATCCATATAAACCGCTGTAAATAATAAAATTAAATCTTTCATATTATAATATAAAATATTATATCTTTTAAAACGGTTGTATCACACCGTTGTAAATAATAGAATTAAATTATAAAATATTGAATTGCATTTAAAACAACTACATTTAGCCGTTGTATATAATAATTTTAAATTATAAAATATCAAACTTTTTTAAAACGGTTATAGGTGACCGCTTTAAATAATAATAAAAAATTAAATATTAATAAGAACCGTTTTAAATGATACATTTTATATTACGTTTGCTTTATTAACCGTGGTAAATAATGTTACCCAAATTATTAAGTACGGTTAAATTAGAAACCGATATAAATAGTGCGTTGTAAAATGCTTATTCTCTACTAGTGGTCGCGTGATGGATAGTTTAAATCTTTAAACTAACCGAACTAAACAAACCGTAAAGACCCATACCAATATGATTGATTGCGTATCAATATTAATGGCCCAAGCCCATTAATTACATGCTCGGATCAAGCCCAATATAAAGGCCCATCAGTACTCACCTGATGGAAGCTCATTCACACACCCATGCCACACCTCGCGTTGTAGCTTCTCCACTACGCATGAGTACACATGTAGGGGACTGTTGTCCTTCAATTATCACTAACGGTTAAGATGTACCATCTGACACCTCACAATGAGGCGCACCTGGAGCACAACCTTGTATGAGCCAAGGAGATAATCGTACATGTCTTCCTTGTCTGCTCACCGAATGATCAACGTGTTGCCTCCTCATAGCCTTTGATCATCCCTCAAAGGGTTTATCTCTTAACCCTAATGACTCTCTATAAATATAAGGCATCTTATAACTTCACCAAGTAAGTTCATACACTTGGGAACAACCATTACGTATAGTAACACCCACATATTACAAAGATGATTTGTTTAAGTGTTACCCAAGCTTCGTGATCTTAATCATACCATCGGGTCCTTACTGTTCAACACGGGAAGCAAATCCTTCCCTAAACACGTTTTTCATACCATATGTAGTATGGCACCATCTCTTAAAGACATGATACAAAATAGTCATAAACTTTAAGCCTATTTTCATTCATTTTTTGACTCAAAAAAACTTGAAAATTTTCTTCTTTTTTATCTTTCACACAGTTTCTTAACAAAAAATAACCGGTGAAACACCCTCTCTAATTTCGGATATAACCATCAACCACTCTGGACCTTTCCAGGTGGACATCGTCACTCATCCCGTGAGAACTAACAATTCCGAACAAAAAGGGACACCAGTAAAAAAGAAACTGCAAAAGGCACATGACCCCTTCAACTTGCATACTACACTCCTTCAACAAAGTCTTGTATGGTCCCAAGACAAACAAAAAATTCTTAGGTTAACTTCAACGCATCAGCATCCGAAGGAACAACTTAGGGGGTTCAAGGGTATTGTCTTGGGTGGATGACTTTAGAAAGTCGGTGTCAAGCAAGAGGCCATGTGTAAGGGTACATCAGGGGAAAGGGTCATGGTATATTCTAGTCAAGCCGAAACATCGGCTCACTTGAAACAACAAACAAAAAAATAAGGTTGGATAGTTCTTAGGTAAATGCATACCCACCTATCTATTCTTTCCCGCATTTCCATACGTCTTTCAGCCATAGCACACCACCACCTAGCAATTACTCTCAATTTAGCATAACCACGAGCATAGTTTAAAAATATACCCAGAACCATTAGTTAGCTTAGGCCCTCAAAGTAGCATTTGTCATACGCTAGTCTTCATTCACACGCAAGCTGAGAAAGAAACCCCAGGTTGGCAAATATACAGCAAACTCACAAGGGTGACGCAACAACGTTACCCTAGCTCAATTAAACATGATCATATCAGAATAAGCACTCACAGGGCATAGTCCGTCATACGGACACTCGATCAATATTACCCTGAAAAATCACCCACGGCTATTATATTCAAAGACTGGGTCAGGACGTTCCCAAAGAACAAGTAGGGAACGTTTACATGATTCAATCATGGCACTCAAGCAGTAAAAAGGGTAGTGAAGTTAAGGAAAACTGGTCACCTATCCATCGTGAAGTATTTCATAGCACACCTTCATTCCATCATTCGACCCGGTTATCATCACAACAATGATAGCCTCATACAGGGCCAGGGGGATATACATGGATGGAGGGAGTTCAATTGGCATAATGTACGGACATTGCTTCAACAAGCTCCCTGGGTAAATCAGGTCACACCTCATGCTACCTACCACACCGTTAATCGGTTTCTTATGTGAAAGATCCTACCCTAAGGGCGTAGTCAATCTCGAACTTACAGTCGAAACACATCCATTGTCAAGGACAATATGTTGTAATTCTATATTGTCATGACAACATCTAAATACAACGTCATACACTGAAGAACAACCCTTTAGAAGCTCAGTTGGAGGTGTCAAAAATCATATCAACGATCGAATTTTCAACATTGGCGGGAGTCACAATAGTCAAAAGCGACTAACCTGGTAGAGACGCAAGCTTAGCCGCAGCAGTGGAAGAAAGCAACATATGGGAAATTATGTGGGAGCCTATTCCAGGGGACACTCCCAAAGAGCAAAAAGTCATCATCAACCCTGAATACCTAGACCAATCCATCACAATCGGAGCCGACCTCCCACCCAGGTGAAAAACCAACTCGTCTAGCTACTAGTAAACAGTCTAGACGTCTTCGCCTAGAAGCCTTCAAACATGACCGATGTTCCGAGGGAACAAGCAAAACATAGCCTAGCCCTGAACAAATATGCAACAACTATTCAGCTAGAAAAGTCTCAGGCTATAGACTCTCAAGTCACTGACTTAATCCAGGCAAGCATCCTACAGCCAATTCAATACCAGACTTAGGTGGCAATCTCGTCCTTGTCAAGAAAAGCAACGGTACGTGGTGTATGTGTGTCAACTTCACCAGACTAAACAAGGCATGCCCTAAGGAATACTACCCATTGCCTCCAATCGAAATTGGACTCCCTAGCTGATTTAATATACAAGTGCGTTCTAGACGTATGCAAAGGGTATCACCAAATATTGACGAAGATAATACAACATTATACACCAACCAATGCTTACTTTGTTATACCAAATTTCCCTTCGGTCTCCAACATGTTGACGCAACCTATTAGAGGCACTCACAGACAAGGAATTCATAGCTCAAATTAATGTCAAGCTCGAAGCATATGTCAACGATATGGTCATCAAAATAAAAACAGAAGAGGCCTTATTGCACGACATTATTGAAACATTCCAAAACCTCAGGCGAATCAACATGAAGCTAAATCTAACTCAATGTACGTTCGGGGTCGAAGAAGATCAGTTCTTGGGACACATCATTAATGCCACGAGAATCAGGGCAAACCCCAAAAAGATTTAGGCATTCCTAGGCATGAAATCACCCAAGAACCTGACAGAAGTACAAAGGCTCAATGGGAAACTCACAGCTCTCATTCGGTTCCTATCTTGTGCATCAAAAAAACTACCATTCTTCAAGGTCTTGGTCGAGTGCAACAAGAACAAAATATTCAAAGGGATTAATGATGCTAAAGGAGCATTTCAAGACCTCATGATATTCCTAACCGAACTACCTACCTTGACAGCTCTGATACATGGCCAAACCCTCACCATGTATCTAGCAGAGAGATAGAAAGATGTGAAAAATGGTCCCACACTTTTTTCATAAAATCTAGCCACCTTGCCAGGATTTATAGAATCCAAATATTTTGAAATCAAGCCTATATCTTGGGTTGTAAACGAATCGGGCGAACACGGACGAAGCCATGTTCATGTTAGTTCATGTTAGTTCATTCATTCTTAGTCAGACAAATAAATGGATACAATAACTTAAACGAACAAATTTTCTTGTTAATGTTTGTTATTAACAAATAACGTTGTCCGTGTTCGTTTATGTCCGTTCATTAAGACAAAAAAAATAAACATATAATTTACAAAAATATACACAATATTTTGTTTCATAAGTTTTGTTTTGCTTAAGTAAAACAATTTTAAAGATACGATAGACGAACATAAACAAATATTTGATCATAAACGAATGAATAATCAGACGTTCACGAACATAAATGAACAGACAAGACTTTTCTCCATGTTCATTCAATTAACTAAACGAACGTAAAATGTCGTTCATGTTCGTTCATTTACTAAATAAACGAACATAAACGAATTTTTTACTGAACTGTTCATGAAATATATTCATTGAGTGTTCAGTTCGTTTACGACCCTACTTATATCCCAATGGTAAAAAAGTAACCAAACAACTTACTTTTCTTTTGAAGCTCAAAACCCAACCCAAAACCTTAAAGCAAACGGACCCTTAGTTACTAATATGCCTTTGACGAGAGCTCGGCCTCATGGATTAAAAATCGGGTTTTAAAAAAAACCTAGAAATATCTTTTGAAGCCTAGTAAAATTAGATAAAATAAGAACCGTTGGATGAGAATAATAATCCATCTCCTAATCACTTGTCGTGTATGATCATAAATGTCGCATATAAATTATCGCTATTATACATCGTCGTCGTTATACGCGAAAAATCATCTAGTGTATTAAAAGTGTCAATGTGTTTATTAAGAATTCC
Source organism: Tanacetum coccineum (assembly GCA_026074375.1). Classification (NCBI taxonomy): domain Eukaryota; kingdom Viridiplantae; phylum Streptophyta; class Magnoliopsida; order Asterales; family Asteraceae; genus Tanacetum; species Tanacetum coccineum. The sequence goes on from BQNB010122312.1 coordinate 12,809, forward strand.
GCTTTTAATAAGCAGTTTTGACTTGCATAATTAAAAAAAACTTATTTCATGATCATATTTATCTTTTTCGTACCATCATATATGTACTGTAAATATGCACCGAATCGATTGACTTAAAAACGCTTCAAGTGTTAAAGGATGGAATCAATTATTCATTGATGTAATGGTTATGGAATTTTGTTACTCTCAGTGTATTTGTTGATGTTTACATGTTATTTTCTTGTTAAAAGGTGAGAAAAGGAAGTATGGTTCCAAAATATTGATGTGGCATTGGTCCAAGTTTCACATGCTCCAAGTTGCATGTAAAGCCTAGCTAGTTGGGCTTCATATGCTTTTTTATGCTATTGCTAATCTTTACAGGATTTTGTTTCTTGATTCCAATCACTCATATTCTTTCAACTTTCTCATTAGTGATATTAATGACGAGGATTCAGATGCTTTACACTGGTAATGTAATGTTGAATTTATTTTGTTAGCTGACATACTTTGAAGAATACACAAAAAGTGGCTCAACAAGACAAGAGACATGTTATCCGGTGGCGNNNNACTTCTGTGATGCTTGCAAAATTAGAAAGCAAGCTCATGCTAGTCACAAAGCTAAGAATATAGTCTCAACGACTAGATGCTTAGAACTCCTTCATATGGATCTCTTCGGTCCATTAGCCTTACGGAGTTACGGAGGAAACCTTTACACCTTAGTCATAGTAGATAACTACTCTAGGTATAATTGGATAAGATTTTTAAGAATACAACCGAGGCTTTCGAGCAATTTGAAATCTTTAGTAGGAAAATACAAAATCAATTAAGATGTTCAATAGTGTCAATTAGGACGGACCACGGTAGAGAATTTGATAATGAAGTGCAATTTGGAGAGTTTTGTAATGCCAACGGTATTACACATAACTTCTCAGCTCCACGCACTCTACAATCAAATGGCTTGGTAGAAAGGAAAAATAGGACACTCCAAGAAATGAGTAAAACCATGTTGAATGAACAATCGTTACCACAAAATTGTTGATGTAACGTCGTAGATACTTCAACATACATACTCAACTGAATCCCAATTACAACCATCTTAGGTAAAACACCTTATGAACTCTTGAGAGGTAGGAAACATACTCTTGATTACTTTAGAGTATTTGGAAGCAAGTGCTTCATCCTAAACACCAAAGACTACCTTACTAAGTTTGACCCAAAGTCATATGAAGGTGTCTTTTTAGGTTACTCCCAAAATAGCAAAGCCTACATCATTCTTAATAAACATACCATGAAAATCGAAGAATCACTCAACGTGACATTCGATGAAACTCCTCCAACCTGTAAGACATCACCCTTGGTGGATGATGACTTAGATGAAATAGAAGCAATTAAGGTTACCAACAAGAAAAACTTAAAGAATGACATTAATGAGAAACTTTAGAAATTGACGAAACAATTAATATTAAGGAATCTAAGAACTATCCATTAGAAAATGTCATAGGAAACCTTAACCAAAGAACTCTTAGGTCACAAGCCTAAAACCAAAGTAACTTCTTTTGTTTTATATCAACTATAGAACATAAGAATGTGAATGAAGCCTTAATGGATGAAAGTTGGATAATCACTATGCAAGAATAATTAAATCAATTCATTGCAAACGATGTTTGGGAGTTAGTACCACACCCCTAATCAAACTACAATCAAAGGAACTAAGTTGGTTGGTTAAAACAAGTTAAATGAGAACGGAGTTCATTTCTCAAAAATAACGCTAGGTTAGTTGCACAAGGCTATAAATCAACAAGAGGGCATCGGATTAAATGAAACATATGCCCAGTGTTGCTAGACATGAACTATAAGAATACTATTAGCGATATGCTTGTGCTTTAGATTTTTAAGCTAATTCCAAATGGATGTAAAAAGTAACATTCCTAAATGATTTTATCAATGAGGAGGTATAACGAAGCATCAACCTCCAGATATCCATTGACTAGAAAAACTGGCTCAAGTTTATTAAACTAAAGAAAGCTTTTATATGGTCTAAGAACAGCACCCAAAGCTTGTTATGATAGATTAAAAGCTTTTCGTTAATAAACATGATTACAAAATAAGAATGGTAGATAACACTCTTTTTAACTATAACAAAAGTTCTAATCTCATAATCTGTTCAAATAAATGTCGATGACATTAAGATGTCATTTTAATTTTTCTGACATGTGTGAGAATTTCGCCGAAATCATGCAAGACGAGTTTCGAGATTAGCATGAATGGGTAAAATTAACTTTCTTCCTAGGATTATAGAAAATAAAACAAATAGAAGACGTAACTTCATTAATACAATCGTAAATATATTAAAAATTGCTTATAGCAAATTTAAGCTGTAGAAGATTCTAAACAATGAAAACTTCCCTAATGACCTTATGAACAAAACTCACCAAAGAACAAAGAATATAGGTCGGTAGATATACCGAAGTAATCGAGGCATGAAGAATGGATATGTATACTTTAAGCCTCACTGGCAAGTAAGCCCGGTAATCATGTTTAGTGACTAGGCCTTATGTGATCGCTTCATAAGAGGCACCCAAAAACCTCTCATCTTGAAGCGTTTAAAGCGTATCTTCCTGCTACCATAACGCACAACGCACTAAGGAATATAGTAACCTAAGGGACCGCGTAGAAACTGTAGTAATGCCGACTCTTGATCGATGCGGATATTAGTGGCACATGAAAACATCCCAAGCGGTCTATTATTTCACGTTCGTGGGAGCTTTGTTTGTTTGATACCATCTTGGTTCTCGAAGAAAAAACCGCCTCTTGCTAATATCGCACAACCGAAACCGAATACTAAGCACCGGAAAGGCATGTCAACAAGCACTATGGATGAAACAAGCTCTTATCTACTACGACATTCGACTCGATGACGTCCCAATCATGTGCGACAATAAAGGCATGATTGACCTTAGCAAAAACCCGGTGCAACACTCTTGAATTAAACACATCGAAATACATCACCACTTTCTTCGAGAAATGTTTAGAAAGGACATATCTCTATCGAAAAAGTGCCGTCCGTCGATAATATCGTTGACATTCTCACCAAACCCCTTAAACGTGAATCGTTTAACTATCTACATCTTGGTTTAGGAATGATGGAACACATTCCATAAATCGTCCTCTTTTTCTTCTATCTCGATTCTAGTCCGTGTTCCACTCCGTGTCGTAACAACTTAAATACTTCGTTCAAAGTACTTTAAGCATTTTTAATTCGCGAAATGCAAATTAAAACATCACTCCTTCATTAAAAATTTTAGTCAAAAATCAAGTTCAAAACACCTCCACTAGAGGCGGCCCCTATATCGTAGGTGGCCCCCTAATTAAATTGGGCGGCCCCCTTATTAATATGGGACCACCACCAGTCGGGACTAAAATGTCTGTTACCCTTATTCTTGTAAAACACAAATACAAACACTCCCTTCTTATCCAACTGGTGCGATGAAACAACCCAAAAACCATCCAAACCTTAAAATCAACCACTAAAACACTAACTGAAGATCAAATCCACACAAATAATCATTCCTAACATCACAAAGATCATCAATTGTAAGTCATTTCATATATTTTATTTCTAATTTGTGTTTAGGGTTCATATTGAACAAAAAATAAAAATTGGGGATTTTCATATTTCTTATGTTTATGTACAATTAGGACTATAATAACACAATGTATAACTAATATGCTTCCCATATACATAAGATTCGCATAATTGAAGTGTGTTTGTCAAAAAATGTTTTCGCACAAAAAGCCCAATTTTATTTCAAAATCAATCACTTAGGAACACCATAAATTGTTTGTGTATCAATGTTAAAACATCCTAAAAATCGTTTTGCTTACAATCATAATGATCTCATGAACAAAATGTCGAGATAAGACATAATTCTCATATGGACTTTACGACAATGTTTGGATGAGCAAAATTTAAATAAGGAGCGTTTGGGTTAACTTTTAGGTTTTGTTTTAGAGTTAATGATGATACGAGAAATCTCCTCTCAACAACAACCAGACTTTGCGTTCGGGCGAGCTGCGTCCCCGCGCTCGCGCAACAGCTCACCCCAAACCCACCCCACCCCCCCACCCCGAACCCCTCCCCCCCCGCGCACCCATACAACCCAAAAAGTCACTAAAGCCACACCATTACCGAAAAATACATATGACTTAAGTATCACGAATAGATGATAACATTAGAGATCATTCTGAAAAGATGCAAAAACATTTTTAGGATGTATTAACAATGCTACTAAAAACAATTTTATGGTGTTCCTAACGTGAGTTATTATGAAAAAAAAATGGCTTTTATTGTGCAAAACTAAAACATTTTTTTAGACAAACACACTTCAATTATGCGAATCTTATGTCTATGGGAAGCATATTAGTTATACATTGTGTTATAACAGTCCTAATTGTACATAAACATAAGAAATATGAAAATCCCCAATTTTAATATTTTTTGTTCAATATGAACCTAAACACAAATTAGAAAATAAAAATATTGAAAAGTGCCTTACCAATAGAATTGAACAGATGAGATGTTAGGAATGGAAAATATAATATATGTGGACTTTATGATCATCAGATAGTGTTATAAAAGAAGAGAAGAGGTTGATTTAAAAGGTTATGGGATAGGTTATTGGGTTTAGTTACAACAATTTCATACAAAACACCACATTCATCGCACCAGTTGGATAAGAAAGGGAGTGTTAGTAGTCTGTGATTTTAACAAGAACTTACAATGTAAACAAGACATTTTAGAGTAGTCCCGACCTGGTGGGGTCCATAATTAATAAGGGGGCCGCCCAATTTAATTAGGGGGCACCTAACGATAGTAGGGGGCCTCCTCTAGTGGAGGTGTTTTGAACTTGGATTTTTTGACGTAAAATTTTTTAATGAAGGATTGATGTTTTAATTATGCATTTCGGCGAATACGAAAAATGCTTAAAGTACCTTTGAAACGAAGTATTTAAGTTGTATACACACGGAGTGGAAACAAGACAAGAATCGAGAAAGACGAAAAAGAGGACACATTATGGAATGTTTTTTCCATCATCCTACACCAAGATGTAGATAGTTAAAACGATGTACGTATAAGGGGTTTTGTGAGAATGTCAACAGATATTATCGACGGACAGGCATTTTTCGATAGAGATATGTCCCTTTCTAAACATTATCATACGAAAAAGTGTGATGTATTTCGATTGTTTATTCAAGTAGTGTTGCACCTGTTTTTGCTAAGAGTCCGAATCATGCCTTATTGTCGCACTGATGGGGACGTCATCGAGTCGAGACTGTCCGTCGTAGATAAAGCTTGTTCATCCATAGTGCTTGTTGACCAAGCCTTTCCCGGTGCTTACGTATTCCGGATTTCGTAGTGGAATACAAGAGCGGTTTGTTTCTTTTCTTTTCCTTCCTTCGAGAAACCAAGATGTTAAACAACATCCCACGAACGTAAAAATACCGCTAGTGATTTTTCTGTCCACATAATCTCCCGCATGATCAGAGTCGGCATATACTACAGTTTCTTAAAACGCGGCCCCTTAGATACTAAATCCTAAGTGCGTAGTGCCTTGTAATGTATCGAAGATACGCTTAAAAAAAAAAAACCGCTCAAGATGAGAGTTTTGGGAGCCTCTTAGAAGCGATCCACAAAGGGCCAACGACTAACATGATACGCCCCTCGGGGCTTACTTGCCGTTAGGTAAAGTAAACTACATATCATGCCTCGATACTTGGTACTATCTACCGACTCATATTCTTTGTTTTTTGTGAGTTTAGTATCCTAGGACATAGGGGTTTTCATTGGTTTAGAATCTTCTAAGCTAAATTTCATAAGCAATTTTTTAATATATTTAGCTTGATAAAAGAAAGATACCGTCTTCTATTTGTTTTATTTCTAATCCAAGGAAGAAGTTAATTTAACCCATCATGCTCATCTCGAACTCGTCATGCATGATTCTTGAAATCGTGTTATCAATTATCTTTAGACCGTGACAATCTATTAGATAAACCTTTTCGTAATATAATCGACCCTTTCTAAGAATTACCAATCTTGTGGAACGACCTGGTCTTACCCTTAAACCTATACTATAAACGGGGGTTTATACTTTACCTGTGTGTTAGTTAGAAATTGGATAAAACTAGAACTATAATCTTAAAGCTTTAATAACACATCAACCATATAAAGTTTTCTTTAGTTTATAAACATGATCTGGTTTTTCGAAGTCAATGAATCATGGAGGTTGTGGCACGTATACCTCCTCATTGATAAACCATTCAAGAATGCACTTTTAACATCCATTTGGAATAGCTTAAAATCTAAAGCACAAGCATAAGCTAATAATATTCTAGTAGACTCAAGTCTAGCAACTGGGGCATAAGTTTCATCATAATCGATGCCCTCTTGTGATTATAGCCTTGAGAAACTAGTCTAGCCTTATTTCGAGAAACAACATCGTTCTCGTCTAACTTATTCCTAAACACCCACTTAGATCCTATGATTGTCATATTCTTGGGTTATGGTACTAACTCCCAAACATCGTTTGCAACGAATTGGTTTAATTCTTCTTGCATATCAATTATCCAACTTTCATCCGTTAAGGCTTCATTCACATTCTTAGGTTCTATAGTTGATATAAAACAAAAGAAGTTACTTTGTTTTCGAGCTTGTGACCTAAGAGTTCTTTGGTTAAGGTTTCCTATGACATTTTCTAATGGATGGTTCCTATATTCTTTAATATTGACTATTTTGTCAATTTCTAACGTGTTAGTAACCTTAGTTGCTTCTACTTCATCTAAGTCATCATCCACCAAGGGTGATGTCTTAGAGAGTGGAGGAGTTTCATCGAATGTCACATTGAGTGATTCTTTGATTATCATGGTATGTTTGTTAAGGATGATTTAGGCTTTACTATTTTAGGAGTAACCTAAAAAGACATCTTCGTATGACTTTGGGTCAAACTTAGTGAGGTGGTCTTTGTTGTTTAAAATGAAGCACTTGCTTCCAAACACCTTAAAGTAATCAAGAGTAGGTTTCCTACCTCTCAAGAGTTCATAAGGTGTTTTACCTAGGATGGCTCTAATTACGATTCGATTGAGGATATATGTTGAAGTATCAACAACGTTACACCAAAACTTTTATGGTAACGATTGTTCATTCAACATGGTTCTAATCATTTCTTGGAGTGTCCTATTTTTCCTTTCTACCACGCCATTTGATTGTGGAGTGTGTGGAGCTGAGAAGTTATGTGTAATACCGCTGGTATTACAAAACTCTCCAAGTTGCACTTCATTATCAAATTCTCTAACATGGTCCGTCCTAATTGTCACTATTGAACATCCTAATTGATTTTGTATTTTCCTACTAAAGATTTTAAATTGCTCGAAAGCCTAGGTTTTATTCTTAAGAAATCTTGTCCAAGTATACCTAGAGTAGTCGTCTACTATGACTAAGGTGTAGAGGTTTCCTCCATAACTC
>BQNB010122313.1:0-13400 GCA_026074375.1 Tanacetum coccineum
ACTAAATCATCCAATAATGACTTCATATACAACTTCAATCTTTAGAAATCTGAGGCCCCTCGAAAAATGAAGCCCTGTGTCATTGATCATCCTGCACATGCTCAAATCCGGCCCTAATTATTAAAGTCGAGATATGTAGATAAGAATATGAATGATGAAGAAATAAAGATAGAAGCAAACTTAAAGATAATGTTTTATTGGTTCACATATTTTGTAGGTATTTATTTTTCTTAAATATGTTCTTTTAATATATTCCATATCATCAGTTTTAACATATATGAAGTAAATATTGCAAGGGATTGGTGCAAAAGATTAATGATGAAAAACATTCCAAACTTTCTTTTCCATCATTTCGTAGCCATTTCAACATTTAAAATTTTCTTCTTTTCATTTAGGAATTTTATTGGACTGTTGGGTTCATCAATTACTATATCTTGCAACGATGTTTTTTTTTCATATGAAATACCGAACCACTAAACAAATATGAAATGATATCACATCTAAATCGAGCTAATACGAAATTCATAAGTGCGCAAGATTCAACAGCACATCTTTCTTTTGTAAATAGAATGATAACAACAATTAAATTCTGAGTATTTGAAGTTTAGAATTTATACGATTGTTCCAACAATCCTTTCTACATGGTGATATACCAACGAAATAAATAATCTTAATTCATCGAAGACCCAAGCGCAAACAACTTTTAAAAGTTTTCTCTATTCGAGCACAGCTATCATCTGCCTAACAGTCCTAGAACACAGGTTATGGTGAGCAGTGTTTGCATTTGGCTAATGAGTCTTATGGAGAAAAAGCGCACACAATAACAACACCGTGAGCACGGACTGCGACAAACACGTAGGTTGGCGTTTGTTTATTTCGGGTCTAGCGCGACGCCACCACCAGCGAGATGGAGTGCATCGAAAAGCGACCCGATCGAAACGCAAGAGCTGTACCGCGTTCGTGTTTTCGGGTCTCGGTTTTCGCGTGTTATAATTTTTTTTTCTTTTTAAAGTGGGTCTCAATACACCAAAAAATGTGGATCGTTAAACTGAGCCAATTTTATGGTGTTGTAATAGAGAGTTTATGGTGTTGTGGGAAATAAAAATACTATATTTTTCGGCAGAGGCTGTAAATCACTATGCTATACATACAACTATCACCAAATAATATAATTTCATTTCATTGTATATTTTATGGTGTGAACATGTGAAAATGAATGACAGTTTCAATGTTTGAATAAATCAAGGGGGTATAGCATGGCGGAGCCGAATTTAACTATCGAGGGGAGTGGGCCAAAATTTTTCTTTGTGAGAGCGCATAACCACGCAATAAGGAGTTAGTGTACTCTAGATGGTAAAACGAATTCAAACCCTAAATTACTGTTTAAACAAATAGAACAAATTAATACACCACAAAAAGTTACCAAAATAACGATCTAAAAAATTTTACAGATAGATAAAAATATAAGAAAAAAATCTGAAAAATTTGATACTTCCGCATGTGGCCATGTGACTCTTCATAATAAACCAAAATTATCTGAATATAATTAAATCCAACACCGTACAGGACCGATGTAATATCATCTTCTCACCTTTTTAAATTCACCCACACACAGAGAGATATTTGAACCTGTTGCGACCAGCGGGTAACGAGATGCCCCCTGATTTCCGAAAAAGGGATCAAATTTTATAAATAGGGATTGTATATCCAGGTCAACGTTAAATTTTAAAACCAGTTTTAGCCGGGTTATGGGGTTTTGGAGTGAAGTGTACAACTGGTTACATGAGACGCCGGGTTTCTGTTTTATCATTTTAGTTATATATAATAAAAACTGTTCTACTTATGAAAATATTATCGATTAATATAAATTTACCGTTTCTCAAGTTAAAAAAACGTTTTCGGCTAAAATCTGGAAAACTAACAAGAATAATCTAAAATAATTTTCAAAATATTGAAGAAATATTTTACTATATATATTTTAAGATAAACTTGGGTTGACCGGGTGTCCCCGGTTGACCGGTAACCGTTGATGCCGGGAGATCGATTGTCGATTCAAACCCGGAATACATGGAACAAATAAGATCAACTCAACAACAATCTAACACTAACAAAATATTTAAACTTCCTTGACGCACCAGACAACTTTAAAAGAATATGCTTTTGTAAAGTAACGGTAAACCACTACTATTTTCGGTGGGGCAAAACAACATAATTTCTTAAAATTCAAAAATTTGAAATACAGAAATTAGGTGAGGGGGCCCTGCTTGTGGATCCCCTTTGTGCCGCTGGTTTAGTGATCCTAAGTGAAGAGTTCATAACTAAGTATATAAATATATAAATAAAAACAAAAGACATCAAACAAGATATTGATAAAAATTAGCACTCTATAACCAACAGATCAAGAACCATCATTTACAACATTGCACAATATCCCCCCACAAACATTGAATACACGGACAAAAAGGATTACCACTAGATGAGTCATTAGCTGCCATTCAAACTGAGCGTGTAAATGAAAATTCTGTGTCCTGCACCCATATCATCTTGCTACCATAAGATGTTTAATAAAAACACTTCTATTTGATGAAGCATGACCATACACACACTGAATTTCATCAAACCGGCAGAGTAATATAGACGTAGAGACTCAGCTTTCTACTGGTCAGACTTAGTGTTTAGCACCATTCAACAACCAGAATTTCATACAATACGCCTCAAAACGATGATTGCGCTTATTCAAGGATATATAGCAAATAAATGTAGCTCTCTAATTGCCTTCTTATTTGGGATATGCTGTATTCAACTTCACAAAGCATGGGCCATGAAAGTGTTAACTAACTTTGAAAGAATCAACGATATGTAAAGAGCTAACGGCGAGAATGGTAACTTACATTCATGTCACAAACCAGAACATCTAAGCAATTGCAACAGTAGGAGCCCAGCCTAAACCTGCAGTGCAATGTACATTCACTCCTCCTTTTCCTTCTCAAACTGCCCATTCTAATGAAGAAACAGTTTTCGGTAGCCTGCTCCTTAACAAATCCCCATCAAAATCTCGTGTCTGGCCAATTCATAGTATATCAGAAAAACATTAAGTTTCTTGGACCAGTTTTTCTCATAGTGAAATGGAATCCAACAATAAAATAAAAGACGAAAAAGCCCTGATTTTGATTACGTGCAGAATATATATACCCCATCAACCATTGTGCTATTAATAATCATTGTATCTTATACTAACCATTGTGACTTATAATAATAATAACCACCCTATAATTGCTTTTGTAACTGCCATTATGTTCCAGCAAAGTCTGCTTCACTTGTTAACATATGATCTGAGTTTCCAACAAGACTTCTCTACCATCAATGTGCAGCTAAAACAACTAAGAGAATAATAGTGATCCTGCAATTGTTTCCCAAAGTATCCTTATGGTCACTTGCCTAGAAATGCTGTTGGAACATAGGAAATACTACATCATCCTTTACAATAATTTCTACATGCTTTCTTCTCAGAATCATCCATGGAAAAGAGGTAATGAAAGTAACACATAGGTTATTTAAATGGGAATTCAATTACCATAGCTTAAATAGAGTTAGTATCTGCCACACCGAGTGGGCTAGTTTTGAGTTTTACATGATATAATTTCCTGCAATGATTTGTGACTTACATTAATAACTGGATCCATTTTGAGGTTGTAGCTGCCTTCCTTTGATCCATTTTGAGGTTGTAGCCGCCTTCCTGTGTATCAGTAAAGCTGTTCAATATTAATTCAAGGTAAAATCAACAGCTTGTGCGATTTTTCAATCCACATAAAGGTGTCAATTGGCGGGAACACCCTGACAACGGGTGCCGTTGTCCACCCCACAAGGAATAGCTTTGACAACTCTCCTAGCCCAATGTGGCACCAACTAGAGTAGGCAGGAGACGAGACTCAAACCCTTAACGTATTATCCACAAAATATCTCGAGTGCGCCCATTTGTTTTTCGAAGGTGGGTACCAACTGAGCTAAAGCCCTTTGGTGTGCGATTCTTCAATAGTAGCGATACTTACAATCAAGAATATATCATAATCTTAGTAATGCTTAGAACCTAAATAATTAGCTGAAACAATGCAGCCGAAGCATAACTACTACCTTTCGACGAAGCAAGTTGATGTTGCCATTATGTAAGTGTATGTACGGCTTTTGTTACACTCTATTTTTGGTTTTAAGTTATGTGACAACCCACGATACCAGGTGGCTGCCCGAAGGTAGTGTTAGCTTAGTGATAGATGAAAATTATTATATACTCTGTTGAACTATAGCCTTTATTTCTTTTTATATGTCTCAACATAATTGTCCACTTTTCATTTAAACCAAATTATTAGGCCGGACGGAGTGGAGGTGAGTTTGGCTCAACTCACCTAGGTGAGTTAAAACTCACACGTGACTTTTTTTCCCGGTCTAAAACTCACCTAGGTGAGTGTGGACACTTTTTGTGTCACTTAGGTGGGTTACTCACCTCAAGGTGAGTTTTATTTTGTGGGCCCATTTCTTTTTTATTAAGTATATATTAATTGGTTGTGAGTGTGTGTGGGTATTTAATAGGGTATATTTTATATAAAGTGAGTATTTGAATGAAATGTGAGTTTTATTGGTAAGGTGAGTTCTTATTACGGTTGAAAGGTGAGTTGTAAGGTGGGTTTTATTTGGAGAGAGAAAGCTGATATGGCGCTGACATGTCAGGTGAGTTTGTACATGCCATACCATCCAGCCATACATTTTTTATTTTTGAATGTCTTAAAATAATTATCCACTTTTTCATTTTAAACAATAAAAAGAGACTTTAGTAAAGAATATTCTATTTAATTAATTACTCTATTATACATTTTTTTTTTGAACGGCAAATGGAATTTTATTAAAAAAGGGCTAGAAAGAAACTAGCAGACGATATACACGCAAAAACGATCCAACAAACAAAGAACGAAAAGGAACAGAAAAACTCTAACGAAACGAACTCGCAAAACAACCAAAGGCTATTAGAATAAGAAAGATCCCACCATGGCGCCAACTGAATTAACTCCCATGAACGAAACCGAACACCCGAGGCATCATACCAAAAAGCGATCTAACCGGCATCCTTTGTTTGTCTCGATAAGGCATTATGAAGAAGAATAGCTTCTTTAACGTTGCCATAATAACTCCAAATCTGAAGATCGCTAGGAAAATAATCTTTCCACGAACGTAGTTGCGCGAGAGAGAACAACCCGTGTATATTTCCATTGGGGTCTCTATAGCTCCATCGTTTATCAGAATCTATCTCGTCACTAGTTAGAGGACCAATATAATCAATCCACGAAGAACCAGACTCAACAGCAATATTTAAATCATTACCCGGGGGTGTAGATGGAGGCGCAATGATGGAGTCTTTTTCAGGAGCAATAACTGGCGTAACATCCTCATTATCATCAGTGGTAACATTACCACAATCACCCTGAGAATGAACTCCAAGAATCTCACCAGCATCATCTTCCAAATTCTTTTCCATGCAATCCTTAATACACCCATCATTATACAAGACCGAATCATCACGAATCTCGCCTTCTTCAAAGGAGTCCACAAGATCACTTTCCACCCCACGAACATCCTCCTCTCGCAAAACCCGACTAGAAGGCGACACCGAATCATTGTTAACATTCTTAGGGGAATCTGAATCACAACTATCGACATCCAAATGCTCCTCATTTTCCAAACTTTCATCCAAACTAGGACCCTCTGCATCCTTCCTTTCCAGAGGATTAGACTCGGAATTGACCTCCATCGATTCAATATTGGGCGCCCAATATGCAAACTCAGTAGCGATAATACGATAAGTCCGATTACGATATGAAACTATAAAGGACTCTATCACACGATGTAAAGACTCTGTAAGGACACAAACCTTCCCATGAGACATTGGTCCATCACTTACCATATCCGTAAACACGCTGCTTCCCCACCGACCACCCAACTTCTTATAAACCTCTGGAGCCCATGATGCCAATGGCAGACCCACCAGGTCTATCCAAACACATCTTTCATCTGGAATAAAATCGTGAGAAACATCTTTGAACTCCAAAAATATCTCTTTTAACGCCTTTGAAGTCTTGACGCTTTCCACTTGATCCATAGAGTCGAATTCCAACCAAACCCAACGTCCCCCAACATATCTAAGACCAACATCATCGAATCCCTCAGAAGACATATGTTTTAGAAGCTCTGAAATGACACTTAAATCTTTAACTTTAGCAAGAATACTACGCTCCATACCATCCAAATCAATACAATCGTCTACCGAGATAGACATCACCGCTTCATTACCCGCTTCCTTATATACCTTGTTACAATCCGACACCCCCACAGATTCTGCTCCAGCATTACTTGTACCGTATTTGCCCGACATGTCCACTGATTTGTTGCCCAGGACCGCTTTAGCATACGAGTTAAAAGACTGAAAAACATTTTCGTTGATACTAACAGATTGAGAGTTCGAACCTACACTGGGTTTGCCGTCCCCAGAACGTTCCACAGGTCTATTATAAGTTCGACCATACTTCGCCACATCGGCAAATAAATGAAAACCACCCATCCATGCCGTTCTTAGATTGGAAACTAACTGATTGATATCATTAACGTTTATAAAACGTACAAAACCAAATCGATGACCCGATTTGGATCTCTTTGCAGCTATGTAAACATCGATCACCACACCCCATTTGTTACAAATATCCCAAAGGTTTTAGACCGACGCATTCCATGGGATATTAGAAACAAAGATTGATGAAAATGACTTATGTTCCTCACGAAAATTAGGATGAGATTTGTTGGGAATACCTTTGTTACGTTGCTCTTGACGACGATTATTATCGAGATGATCGTTCCTTTTGCTTTCTGAATAATTATTAGATCGGTGACCCATGGCGGCGGTGGCTACCCATGGTTGAGATCCCTTTATTTTTGGATCTGGTGTAACCATTCATCGGTTTCAGTCAAATGTTGAGAAAAATATAATTAAGATAGTATACGTTTTAATCTGTGTGTTATGTTTTTTACTCTATTATACATTAGGCGTGCGAACGACGTCGTTTGACATTAAACAGGGTCGTTTTGGAGTTAATGAGGGGGTTTTGCATTAACATGTGATTAGTTCGTCCAGCTTTCTTCTAGGGCTGTTTCGTGTCTATGCTATTGTCTCCATGGCCTGGTTTCGTTACAAACTCGATACTATTTCTTAGTGGAAGTGTTCTCAATACTCTTTGTTCTTCATGATATATTCAAAGCGTGAGACTCGTTAAACATACACAACACACACACAAGCACTAAACAAACCCTAATCCTTCCGCAATTTTCGTTTCGAGATATCAATCTTGAGTTCATACCATCAACTAATAAAAGGAGTCGCGATTGTTTAGTGGTTTTAAGCGAATTTGATTGTCTTATGATTGGTGAGCATTTCGTTAATTTTTTTCTTTTCTTTTTTTACTTTGCATGTTATTATTTGATTGGTGGATAGTGTTTGTGTTTGTGTTAGTTTAAGGTTTCTTATTTGGATTAGTTTTTTTAGCATGAATGTTTTAGATTCTGATGTGTTGTTATGTGTATTCATTGTACATGTCTTATAGAATTTGTTGTTTGTAAGGGGTGATGTGTTGTGATAAGTTGTTATTTTATATGTTGCATGTAAGTGGAAGTCGTGAATAGTTTTCTATTTGTGATGAGATAATTTGTGACTGTAGGTGGTATGTGCTTAAATACACATACCTTTTACCTTTAAAAACGAGCTGAAATAACCAAAAACGGACTTAAAATGCCATTTTTTCCCGCCATTTTTAAAACACAAAACCAGGTCACGGGTTCACCCTCAACCCTTCTTTTACCCTGCAACCCTTCAACCCCATGGACAAACCCTTCCCCCCCACTCCACTAAAACCCTAATCCCAATTGGCAATCCCACAAATCCCCAAGGCTTGTTCGACGGTCAAGATTTGTTTTTGGTTTTCCTCTCACCAAACTAACACAACAAACAAGCTTCCCAGCTTATAAAAGAAGAAGAAGGTTTAGAAGACGGTAGTTAGTTGGTAGTTAGTTTTTATTTTTCAGTTTGTATTTTTCTTATTTTTCAAGCATTTTCCTTTTAAGTTTTTAAAATTTAGCTTTAATCACTTGTACTTTTGTTGATTCATCTTGTACTTCATCATTT
This sequence comes from Tanacetum coccineum, assembly GCA_026074375.1. Classification (NCBI taxonomy): domain Eukaryota; kingdom Viridiplantae; phylum Streptophyta; class Magnoliopsida; order Asterales; family Asteraceae; genus Tanacetum; species Tanacetum coccineum. The sequence goes on from BQNB010122313.1 coordinate 8,216, forward strand.
GAGTAATAACAATTCAGTTTACAAGTTTCCTTGTCCTTTGTTTTCAATAATAAGCTGTTTTCATCCAATAAGCTCTCAATAAGCTCATTTGAGCTTATTCCTGTTCATAAGCTCAAATTTAGTTACAATTCTGTTTTTAGACATTCATTTATTAATTCTCATCAATTTACATTCAAATAATGATAACTTGAGTTGTTTTGAGTTCAATTTGGAAGTATAAGGGACAATAAGCTAAAATCAAGCTTATTGAGGTTTAGAGGCTAGGGAGCCACTTAGGTTCAAGCTATATAAGCCACTCACTCAGATAGAGTGGCTTAAGTGCTGAGACTCCAAAATTCTCAGGTTACATTTCTCATAATTCAATTTTAGCTTAATCTTAGCTTTATCAATTGCTTATTTCTATTCAAATTTGTTTAATTCTCTTTAATTAATGTTTAGGTTAGGCTACATCTCTAGCTGTGTTAAGTTTTCATTAGGTTAAATTTGTGTAACTTTAGTTTCTCTTTTAAAATTGTCATATTAGTGCAATAAGCTAGTAGAGTAACTAGCTTATTTTCACAAATAAGCCTTAGGTTTTATAGCTTAAAAAGCTTTATTAGGTCATTTCAAGTGAAAGTAGATAAAAAGTTTTGAAAGTTTTAGCTTTTAGAAAGTTTTAAGTTGCAATAAGGTTTTGAAGTTAGTATAAGGGACGTGTTTGGATAAGCCTTTAAAACGGTGTAATATGGCTTTGGGGATTGGGTTAAGGGCCATGTGTTAGATTCAGGATTAGATTTAAGCTTCATTTAAGCCGTTTTATAGCCTTTTAGTTTGAAAATTTGTTTTTCAAATTTTTTTATTTAAACCATTTTGTTCACTGTTGATTTTTAACAACCACCACAAGTGCTATATTTAGTTATGCGCTTGTCGGTTTGAGTTGAGTATAAAAACGTGTGTATTTGATTGTTGTTAAAAAAAAGCTTGCGCAGTCTTTGGTACTTTTGACTTGTGAGTCAAAAAGCACCAAGTTTTTTGCTGAGTGGCAGTTTTAAAACCCAAAGACCCTTTTTCATTTAACAAAATCAGCAGGTTTTTAGTTTTCTAAAAAGACTAGAATTTGGTGCATAAGTCATAAGTTAGGGCTCGTCAATCTGTTTTAGCTTAACTTGATTTTTAGAGCTTATTGACAGCTTTTTAATTAAGCTGTCAAATTAGCCCTTGATAAATTAGCCTTAATGCTCCCTGGTGCAAAGGGGAGACTTTAGGCTTAATTTTCTTAGCCTTTAAGAGGGCTTAAGCCCAATCTCTTGGCTTATTTCAAGAGCTTATAAGCCCTTTTATAAGTTTGTTGATTTTCAGCTTTTGAAAAGCTTATTTGTGGGCTTATTTTAAAGCCCAAACTTGGCTTTTGACTGTTTGTGAATGCCCTAGGTGTAGGATTGCTTATTTTTCTCTTCTGGCTTATTGAGCTTATTTCATAAGCTCATTTTGTCTCCTAGTTGCTTTTTAAGTTAGTCTAGTTAGGTTGTGAGCTTATTTGATTCTTTTTTTTAGCTTATTTAGAGTCACAGCTTAGTGTATTGTAGATTTAAGCTTTATTTTAGTTTTGTCAATCATAAGCTGTTTCAACAGCTTATTTAGCCTTAAGCTTTAAGCCTTTTAGCTTACCTAGGTTTAGTTTAAGCCCCTTTAGCTTATCTAGTCCCTAGTCCTAGCTTATTTCGACCCTAAGTCCAAAAAGACTTAGCATTTTTCTAGCTTATAAGCCTTTTAAGCTTTCTGCCAAGATTAAGCTTATTTTTAAGCTTATTTATTGCTTTTCAGCAAAAGGTGTAGAAGACAAAGTTGTTAAGCCCCACGAGCTTAACAACTTTGCTTCTTTGAGTTTTCGAAAAAAAAAAAAAGGGGAAGACACTTGGCCCGGGTGAGCAAGACTCGAACCCGGGACCAAGCGATACATCCCCCTTTTACTCACACACTCTACCACTGCGCCCTTGGGTCTTTTTCGTTAAAGACTCAAGGGCTGTGGTACTTAAGGGGGTTTTGGCCAAAACAGCTAATAAGCTGTATAAGCTTATTCGAAGCTTATTTCTTTAGCTTATTTTGGTTTCTTATTTTTCTTAGGACTGTTTTAGCATCTAGTATTTTGTAAAAAAATTTCAGAATTTTTCGTAGTCTTTTAATATTTTTTATAATTTAATTTTGTTAAAAGTTTATTTAATTCATAAAAAATACAAAAATTATCAAAAAAATATTTTGCTTTTTTAAGAAAATTTTCTTTTATCATCTAGTTTGTAGGAAAAATATAAAATTTTTCGTAGGGTCATTTTTACAACTTTTCCTCTTTTAAAGAACGGTCCGGGTGCGGGATTTTGTGTTGACTCGTTTTTGGGTCAAACGAACTCCGTTTTCGGTCTAGTCTTTTTCATTCTTCGTTATTTGTCCCGTAGAGTAGTTTAGAAGTGAAAAATTCTTCGTAGGGTTATTTTTAAAGATTTTAGGTTTTTCCCCCTTTGTTCGGGATTCGTGCTTCCGTTTTTCAGTTTAATTTCGTAATTTCTAGGTTTTTCTTAAAGTCTTTTTGTTTGTTATTGTTTCAATTTGACTTTTTCAATTCTACAAAATCATATTTCCTCTTCTTAAACTCAAATCTGCGTTCGTATCGTATTTTCCATTCAGCCTTCGTTGGGGATAAAAGATGCGAAAAGCTCTTTACTGTTCTCGGTTCTTGCTCTGTTGATTTTTAGACTTATATATATATTTTATATTTTATTATATATTATATATATATATATATATATACAGTGTGAAAACCCACCCAATCAATTTTTGGCGCCGTTGCCGGGGAGGCTGTGAAGCGATTATCGTTACGGTTTGTCAGTTTGGTGTTTGAATACTCGTGATATTTTCTTTTATAAAAAAAGACATAAAATACAAAAATATTTTTTCATTCTCTTTTATTAGTATATATTATCAGATAATAACAAAGAAAAAACCATAAAATTTAAAAACAGTGTCCATAAATAAAAATAAAAAAAAATAAAATTCACAAATTGGTAAAAATTACCAAAAATATAATATTTTCAACTGATGGGTTTATCATAATACTTTCTTTCTAGGTGAACTTGGTTGGTTCCCAACTCGAAACAAAAGTTTAAAAACTTTGCCTTTTTGTGTCTCTTACGACGATACGGCTCATCTTGAAAGGTTAAACAAATTTAACACAGTGGGGTTATAAGGAGGGTTGTTCCTTATGAACTACGACCCGAAAGGAGAAATAAGCTTCGCGCTATTCCTACTCCTCCGCTCACCGGAGTCCTTCAGGTTGTTGTTTGTGCGTTTTATCTTTTTGAGATGTACCAGTGAAGTAAGTAGAATTATCAAGGTTGAAGTTGTCTAATCATTTTGTCCGTTAAAATAAATTGTGTTAATGGGGGAAAAAACCAATATAATTTCTTTTTCTTCGTATCAATTAATTCTTTTTCTTTTCCTTCGTATGTTTGATTTTCATGACGTCCATTCGATATTATCTGTTTGAATCCAATTTTACGCGATAAAAGATATGTCGTCTTGTGGAAGTTTGTACACTTCAAACTGTGGTTGTTCGAAAGGGAGTCTTGAAGACAAGATTCTTGTCCCAATACCCGGACTGTCAAACGATCCATCTAAAATTGAAAAATCTTGTCTCATATTGTGGGGACCCAATTCATGTTTTCATTTGTCAAAGATGTGCTCTAATACAAAAGACATTCGAGGAAGTCTTTTTTTTCAAGCTTCAAAGACACTTCCGAGTCAATCGACGACAATACCACGTGTAAATTGCTCCTCGAGAGCCATTCGTTGTCATCAGGGACCCCGGTTGATAATACCTCACCAAGTCCTTCCACACATTGACCATTGTTTTCTACGAGGTTTTTTTTTTTTATTTTTTTTTTTTGGTGATTAGTCTAGATGGATCTTTTGTCGTCCAATGCACTTGTAAGTCTTCGTGGGAAAGGTGCTGTAAGTCTTGTGGGAAAGGTGCTCATTACGGTTATAATTGTCCTCCGAAAGTTCCGATTATCTCTAATCCAGGACCATGCAAAAATCAAACCATTGATGAGCCCCTACAAAACGTGCAAGGTTTGCAACAACAATGTCTCCTTGGTACATGCCAAAGATGTGGGTGTAATGAATACAATGGAGTCTGTTTTTATTGTAAGGTTGGAAATGGAACACAAATCAATGTTTCAACTCCATACTCTTCTAACGATTCTCCAAATGTTGCAAACCATCCTCCACAACCACAATACGTACCATACTCTTGTGAGTTACGTGGGAACGATCCTCATTACGGTTACGATTGTCCACCTCAAGTCCCGTTTGTCTACAAACAGGACCCATGTTTCAATCAAAACTTTGATTATTTCCCACAAACTTCACCAAGTTTTCCACAACAATATCTTTGTTGTGAAAATTGCGGGGAACCTCATGAAACCTTCCAATGTCAACCAATGAATGTAGACTATTATCACGAGCAAAATTCTTGCTATGATTCAAATTCTTTTGGTTTTGACCAATTTCAAACCCCGCAATATACCGTCAATCATCCAATCTTCAATTCCCAAAATGAGCTTCTAAACTCTCAAAATAAGCTTATGGAACAAATGGCAACCTTACGTGAGTTGGTTGATCAAGCTATACAAAAGAAGGAAGAAGAAAAGCGAATCGCGGAAGAACAAGCGGCTAAAGATCGATCTTGGAAGATTCCCATTTGCTACGATGATGACGAAGACAACACCATTGCAATCACACCCGTTTTACCAATCGAGGAACCCGATAACTCTCTAAGTATGGGGGACGAGCATCTTGACACTATTCCGGAAACGGAATCGGACGAATTCATAAAGTCTAGTGTTGAGAACCTTGTCCCAATCCCAAGTGAGTCCGAGAGTATTCCCGACAAAATGTGTGATGTGCCTCTTTGTGAAAGTACCACCCCTCTTAATGCTCTCAATGAACATTCTGAGATTGTTGTCAATTTTGACGATGATAATTCTTCAAGTGATGACGATTCTCCCTACGGTGAGGATATCGATTATGTTGATGCATCACCTCCCGATGTTGAGATCGTCATTTTAGAGGTGGTGGAGATTGTTGACCCGGAAGTTGGAAGGATTGATGATGATATTCTTTTAACAATCGAAGACGATATCCTTCGTGAAAA
>BQNB010122314.1:0-20306 GCA_026074375.1 Tanacetum coccineum
CCTACACGATGACACAATCAAGTTTTTGGCGCCGTTGCTAGGGAGTGAAATTTTAATCTTGAATTTTATTTAATATTTTGGGTTTTAACATTAGATTAGATCTAACACTTAGGATTAGTGTAATTTAGATTAGTTAGTGTAATTTAGATTAGTGTAAAATTTTGTATATTTGTGTATTTGCTTGTATATTTGTTTGTTTAATTGTTTGTGTGTTTTTAATTGTTTTCTATACTCCGTTCTGGTCGACAACCTGATACGGTGTATTCAGTTCAATTGGATATGACGTATCTAATTTTCTTAGCCAATACAACGTATTCATTCAATAGACAAATATAGCGTATTCAAATCAATTGAATATAGTGTATCGATCATCTGATACAGTAACAAAAGCTAGTTTTTCGCATTTGATTTCCGTATTTCGGAGTTTTATCTCTTCCGAGCCTATCCTACTGATTGTTTATCCTCTATTTCAGGTAGTGCATGACAAGGAGTTCAACAAAGGAACTATTAACGCCTTTCAAGGAACCAGAACGAGAATTTCGATCATCTAGAAATCTTTTCAAGACACTAAGTCTTGACGAATCAAGATTGCCTGAATACAATCTATTTTCTGATCTAGAAGAGAATTCTAAGGAAGAAGTTGCGGAAAAAATGGCGGAAACCATGGAACAATACATAAGCAAAACCCGAGCTGACTATGGATCGGGCATTGCTAGGCCTAAAATCGATGACAAAAATCACTTGGAACTGAAAGGCCAATTTCTTAAGGAACTAGGAGACAACACATTCAGCGGTTCGAATCATGAAGATGCGAACGAACACATTGAGAAAGTTCTAGAGATTGTTGACTTATTCCATGTTCCTAATATCACTCAAGATCAAATAATGCTTCGAGTCTTCCTTATGTCCCTAACTGGAGCCGCGAGTCGTTGGCTAAAAAACAAACCGTCTGGTTCAATTAAAATTTGGGAAGATCTAAAGATAAAATTTCTAAGCAAGTATTGCCCACCTGCTCGAACTGTAAAGAAAATGAAGGAGATCAACAACATTCAGCAAGAACCAGATGAAACCCTTTACCAAGCATGGGAGAGATTTAAAGAACTCTTGATGAAGTTCCCTCAACACTACTTGACGGAGATGCAAGAGGTGATCTTGTTTTACAATAGATTGGATGTTCCAACTAGACAAACTCTTGATTCAAAGGCATACTGACTAAGACAGCTTCTGATGCAAAAGTAGCCATCCAAGAGATGGCAGAATATTCTCAAAAGTGCATAAAGAACATCTAGACAAGAAGTACTGAACTCTAATCGATTGGTTGCAATTCAAGCACAACTCAACAATCTTGAAAGAGAAATCAAGAAGGTAAATGAAAAGGTTTACGTTGCCCAAGTGGGATGTGAACAATGTAAAGGACGCCACCACACCAAAGACTGTCCACTCAAAGAAGAAGGTAAACCTTTAATAATCTTATTATAACTTAGTTTGGTGCACCTTCCAACAATGGATGGCAATAAAAAGCAGCAGCTCCGGATCTACAAAGAAAACAATGAAAATCCTTTGTAATAAAAGAACGAAGACAGTACATGGTAGAAATCACTGAAGAAAATTTATGAGTGAATCAGCAAAGAGACATGAAGAAAACTCCAACTTGATCAAGGAAATTCGAGCTTCCACTGACGCTGCTATCAGAAACCAAGGAGCTTCGATTAAAACTTTAGAGATTCAAATCGGGCAAATGAGAAAGGTACTACAGGAAAGAGGATTTGGAAGTCTACCTAGCTCTACTGTAACAAACCCGATAGATTATGTCAAGTCGATCTAGACTACTGTTGAAGCTGATATGACACCAATACACCGTATCTGATCAAACCAATACGCCGTATTGGCCCAACAGAACAGTAAACTGATGTTCGAGTCAAGAGGAACGACTATTCTGTTTCCAAGTCGTTTAAATGATTATTACTGTGATGAGAAGAAGGGATCGTACGGATCGCAATTCATGGAAGCCAACTCATATGGACTTCACATATCGACAATTCCATACCCCAAAAGGAGAAAGACCTAGGAAGTTTCACTTTACCTTGCTATATTAATAATGTTTGCTTTGATAAGGCCCTTGCCGACTTAGGAGCTAGCATAAGTGTCATGCCTCTCTCGACCTACCTTAACTTAGGTTTAGGTAAATTAGCTCACGCTAAGTTGACGGTTGAACTATCAGATAGGACAGTAAAATATCCAAAGGGAATAGCTAAGAATGTAGTAGTAGGAATTTTTAAGTTTGTTTTCCTCGAAGACTTCATAATACTAGATATGCCCAAGGATGTCAAAGTGCCATTGATCCTCGGAAGACCATTTTTGTCTACTGCCCACGCTAAGATTGATGTGTTCAAAAAAAAGATTACTTTGAAGGTAGGGGATGAGAAAATTATTTTTAAAAGTATAAAACCTGCTAGTAGTTTAATTAAGAGGGTCTACATGTTAGGTTTAAGAGAACGTATGGAACTTGATTTAGAAGCTAGGCTAAGGGGAGAAACTTTGGTGTTAAATAGATCATTAGACCCTTTATATGGAGATTACATCGAGTTAAATGATCTTAATGTACCATTAGAACTTAGGAGAGATCAAGTTAATGATTTGATGCCCACCATTAAGGAAGGTGAGGTAATTGATGAGCCTATGATTGACATAATCAAGACTAGGAATAATGAAAATTTTAACGAGTACCCTAGTTTCTGTGACTTTGACCGGAAGATCCATATTGATTGTGCCCACAACTTAAGATTTTCATGCATGATAGGTTTTAAACATATAAATGCTAATTTTTTCCCACTTTTGTCCGTTAATATGATGTCTAGAGAGTTCTACAATTCTTTAATGAAGGACAAAGTTGAATACGAAGGAAAAAACGTAGTTGGAGCTTTTATGAATATACCTATATTTGTCGGAAATTTTTCTGTTGTAACTCATTTTGCAGTAATGGAAAATATGGATGGCTACCGAGATCAAGACATGGGAGATATCATTTTTGGAGAACCATTCTGCAAAGCTTCATGTGTGGAAGCAAGAAGGTTTGATGGGTTAATAACTATCCACAATGGTAATGATAACGTAACTTACCAAATGGCGCGATCACATCCAAGGTTTAAACATCTATCCAATGCCCAATGCAACAAGATCAAGCCATTACTAAAGGTGAGTATGCATGATAAGCTGAATGGAATCTCGCATCCGTACCAAAAGCTTAAAAGTTTCTACAAGGGAGTCTTGAACTTAGGACCCGAATATATTCGAGATGCGAAAATGGAAGAATGGCTCACACGGGGGCGCATAAGCGTGCATGAGATGAAGTAAAGAAAGCTAAAGAAAAAGTATAACTTAAAGACTAGCTATCCGCTCTATACCATACGGCATATTGAATGTCTGGACGTTATCAATCCTTTATTTTTCTGCATTTAAAACTTTATTGTCAGATCTGTCTATACGGCGTATTCATGCACATGATACGGAGTATTTGACAGACTGACTCATATTGATACTTTTTACAAGACTTTCTATACGGCGTATCCTAGCTTTTGGATACAGTGTATTGAATGCCTGTACAGTTTATTGTTTTTATTATTTATTAAACATAGGATACCCGAGATAGGATTTTGCATGTTTTTCCTATATTTTGCACAGGACCTCACTGGAAAAGAAATCAACAAAGTTGGTAAAGTATCAATCATCTGGAATCCTATGTGTGTTGTAGTCACACTTGCAACCAGACACATTTACAACACACATTCTTGCTCATAAACTCAACTTGGAGAATCTACCAAGCAAAACATTAGGAGAGTTTCTCATTCTAATTCTTTTAATTTCTCGTTTTTAATGTTTTATCTATACAACGAGGACGTTGTATAATTTAAGTGGGGGATAGGAATTAGAACATTACTTGTCTTATTTTTCACAATAAAATGCTTAAATTATGCTTAAATTTGAAAAAAATTCAAGCATACTTTTGTGAAATTACTAGTTACATAACCTGCACACATAACCCTTATTAGTTATTATGAGGATTCAGCCATATCCATTTCCAAATGTTTACCTAAATTCCACAAAAATATGAGCGTGCCGGTGATGTTGTAGGCTTTAGAACTTGGCTTGGTATATCTATTCGAGACCACAATAATGAGTACTATGGATTTAGATGGAGTAACTTGTTTAAATTGGTAAATTTCTAGGATTACACCAAAAAAGCCTGTATATGTTGTATTATTAACTAACTACACTGGTTAGTTAACCCCCGTATAAACCCTTTGATTACTCTCACTTTTAGAGTAAGATACCCCTAGAAAAACCTGTAGAGCCAATCCTTTAGGATAACACCAACTATTTGTTTTGTTACACTTTTACACCTTAGCCTACCCTGTTAGATTAAGTCCATTTATCAGTTGCTAGTTGCTTAAAGTGTAAAGTATGTATTTCTCGTATCTTGTGTCATTTTCTATCTCTAGTATGGTTGGGAAATTTACACATTGCAATGGGAATGAAAAAAGTAGTCAAAACTGATGTATTTTTACTACCATCATAATTATTGGTACATTCAAGAATGAAGAATCATGGAAAAAATTATCCGGAGTTATTATGATAGTGAAGATGGTGAAATTACACTGAGATTCGTAGTATAGTATTGTATAAAAAATCGAATCAAAAAAATCGCAACAAAAAAGAGGAGGAAAGTTTGAAGATAGTCAGTTCATTAAAGCTTAAACCGATGGACATATTTGAAGGATTAATTATTCGTTGATGGATGGTTATAAATTGACGATGTAAAGTTTTGTATAAAGTGGTAGATATCGCCACTTGTCTTTGTATAAGTATGTAAAGTATGGGATGATTGGGAGTTGACCATTACGGGAACGCCAACTTAGGTTGTTGTTTTTGATCTATGATCAAGACGTTTGTGTATATATGATTGGTAGTTTTATATACCCAAAATATATATACTAATATAACTTTAAGAGTAATTAAGAAGGTTACCAAGTTACCCTTGATAAAATTCACTCTCAAAAATATATATAATATAATATATAATACGTAAATAATACCAAGGTGTAAGGTATGAGATTAACCCTGGTCGTTTCCTCCCCAACGACTAGTGAAATTGAAACCACATTTAGGTTCGGATCCTGATTTGAATGAAGCAAAGATATTTTGGATAAGCTATTACTACGGAATTAAGAAGCAACAAATAATGACAATTAAGCAAATAAACAAATTTTAAATCCTAAAAATGTAAACTAAATTTTCACTAAATGAAGAAAAAGTGAAGAAAATTTATTAAAAATAAAAGCCCTAATTTTTATCTTTTTATAAAAGTTTAATTAAACTAATTAAAACTTAAACCTAATTACTAATTAAAACTATAAAACTTAATTAACTACTTAACTAAGGACTAATGGTGCAAAAACCTAGGAAACTAACGGGTGAACTGACAGGCTAACGGAGGGACCAACTTAGTAAACTATTAAATTCAAAAATTACACTATCTACCCTGAGAATCTACCCCGATAACAAGCTAAGGCCCGAATTAAGGTAAAATTTGAAATGTGCTTAAAATGAAAAACTCAAAGAAGCAAAGTTGTAAAAGAAGCTAGAGGGAACAAAATTAATAAAAGCTACTAGGACTGAAAATCTCAAATAAGCTCAATAAGAGCTTATTTCTAAACTGATTACAGAAAGTGAGGTTTTGAGCTTATTTCACTTAAACAGCCATAAAAAACTCAACTTAAGCTTAATCTAAAAAGGAAAAGGATCTAGAAATTTATGATGTGCTTACACTACAAATCAAAAATACTAAGCAAGAAGTGCTCTAAAACTACTGAAATTAAGCATGAAACAGGCAAACTCAGGAAATAAGCAAGGAAACACTAACTTCAAATAAGCTAAAAACCTTAATAAGCTAAACTAGACTCTAAAACTTTTTAGGAATTACCAAACTACTTATTATCCATCTAAATAAGCTATAAAAACTAGGATTAAAAGCTAAAATATCAAATTAAATCTTCTACTTAAGTTCCTACTATTTTTTGAAATTTTCAGGTTTTTATGACTTTTGACAGCTAAATTAAACTAAGTAAATAAGCTAGAAATTGCAAATAAAACTTAAAATGTATTAAGCTCTATTAAAACTTAAATCCTACTGAATTTGATAAGCTAAATCTTAAAATTACTTATCTAAATTAAGCTAAGAACACAGCAGTACTACGAACTGAGGTTAGTACTTGCTCAGTGAAAAAAGTTGTCAAGGTCAGTACTTTTCAAAGTGAAAGTATGCAATTTGATTTTCAGAACAAAATTAAGCTAAGAAATATGCTTCGAAAATGAAAACTAAATAAACTTGATTTTAAGATAAGCTACAAACAATAACTTAATCCTACTTGATTTTTTAAAATGAGAATCCATTTAACAAAGCATTAATACCAGATAAACTACAGCTTATAACAAACTTAAATGACAGAATCTAACTGCTAAATTAAGCTAGAATGAAGATCTAAGAGATTACACTATTATTTTTGGTTTTTATAAATTTTTAGGACATAAATGAAGTTCTAATGATCTAAACCTTTTTAAGCAAAAACAGATGAAAACATATAACTAATAAGCACTAGTAAAGAGAAATAAGAACAATTAACAACTAATTTAAGCAACTAAGTAAAATTAATAAGCAATCTAAAACTAATAAGAACTAGAGACAAGTAATTAATGAAACTTAAAGAGAAACTTACAAAAAACCTTTAGCTCAACAAAAGGTTCCCAAATAGGGCAGCTACAAGCTCCCTAGCTTATTAATAAGCTAGGGTATAAGTCCTTGGGAGCTCTTCCAAAGTTAGCTCCCCTTCCATAGCTTATAAATCCAATTGTTAAAGTTTTTAAGCTGGTTTAAGATATTAAAGAGTGATTAAGTCCAATTAAGCTCAATCATGAGCTTAGAGACTCATGAGAGCTGAATAGCTTATAAGGGCTTATTGAGCTTTAGCTTAAAACTAAATAAGAAAAATGAGAGATTATGAATTAGAGAAATTTTGAGAGATTAAATCAACTGAAATTTCATTATAATAAAGCTTGCTTACATTACTTAAAAGAAAAATTACAAGATTGAAAACAACATTAAGCTAGGAATTGAAAATTAAGCTAAAACTAAATCTAAAAGCTACGTGTAAAAACTAACTAGGGTCCCCTGCCTTGGATCCTTCTAGCCTCTTGCCTTGCTCTCCAATCTTTCAATCTTAGCCATTCATTTCTTTTAAGCATTGGGGCGTCAATTGTGGCCGTTTGATCATTGTATGGATACCTGAAGATTGCCAGCGTGTCATTCCCTTTTGGATGACATTGTGCTTCTTTTGTGAGTGTTTTAGCATAAAAACCCATATGAGTTTGTGCTTTCCCCATGGCTGACGTGGTTTATGCTTGAGAGTAAGCTAGTGAATCCTTTGGAAAGACTGATTTGACCCTTGCCTTCCACTTATAAGCTCCTTAATTGACCATCTAACCCTTTAATTTCCGTAAGCCCTTTGTTTTTTTGACTGGGGGTGAAAAGATAGTGACGATGAATAGTAAAAAGTTCTTCGCGCATTTTTATAACTGAAAACGGGAAAAAACATATTCAACTTTGTTAATGACCACAAATGGTCCTTGTCTTTGTTTCCCTCAATTTCTAGTTAAAAATAACTTTTAAAAATGCAAGATGCCCTTATTTTTTTTGGTTTATAAAAAGATAAGTGGGCTAGGGTTTGGCTTAGGATCCGGGTGAGGCCCATTTGTCAAGGACTATTTTTGACTTACTAACAGTTGAGGACCAAAGAGGAATATTTTTTAAGGTATTGTCTTTTATGGAGTTGACTTTGAATGACCATGTTACCACTTTTTGACTGAGTGTGGGGGTGGGGGGGCCCCCCCCCCTGAGGGGCTTGACTTTTCTGGCGTTGCTTCCGCTTTTGTCACTCTTCCATTCTCCGGGTCCGTGCTTGCTTGTTTTTGACGGTTATCATTTGATTATTAAGATAACCGTATCTGCACACACGAAAACACAAACAAGCATAATTTTTGCCATTTTGTGTCTGTTTTAAGTTTAAATGGTATTCTAGTATTAAATGGATAGTGTATTTTAACACTTATCAAAAATCCCCAAAAAAACAAAACGATTGTGTGTCCTCACGCAATATCACAAGCCCATATAACTCAAATACCACAAAACTTCCCCAAACTAAAACCTTTGAAAAGTAGCAAAGATTTTGTTGAGAAAGATAAAGATCACAAGTTATAAAACACCCGATTTCCCATTTTTCTAAGATTTTTTCTCTTTATTATGATTTATTTCTTGATAATTTAACTACCTATCAACAATTTAATTGACATATATGTAATGTTTTCATTTCTGTTTGGTAAACTTTTTAAGGTTCATCGAACAAAAACACAATCAATTGTCGAAAAGATAACTTTATCATCCCCGATTTTTACACTTTTTCATGCAAGCCTTAAAAACAAGATCATTACTAATTACAAGTCATACACTAAACTACTCATAAATACAAATTGTGTACTAACTTTTCCTCCCTCAAATCCTACTTTTGTATCCTCAAGATATTACTAAGTCATATACCTAGTAGGCTTCTTTAAGAACTTTAGTTTCGATAATTAATTAAATCCAAAAAAAAAGCATAATGGTATAAAACGGCAATAATTAGCTCCTAGCCCTTTTCAAAAGATCAAATGCAATCAAGATTAAAGTCCACATCGAGGCGACCAAAATTTGGCTTTTATTAGGCTACTTAAGCAAGACACCATTTATGTCATATACCCGAAGGCTCTTTAAGACATGAATGGACCAATCTTATTTGCACCATATACCCTTAGGCTCTTTAAGGCACAAAACAAGACAAAAATTAAGCAACATTATTAAACCTTAGTCCTTTAGTAGGCTACAACATCGGCCACGCCTCCGACAAGATGTAGCAAACATATTTCGACTTCGGATTATATAAGTAAAACCGGTGCCTTTTATCTCGAAGCCACATCGATAGCGAGTCGACAAGAGGTTATTCTACTTATTATGACACCGGACTCTACCTTATATGAAAACTCCAACATCGGCCACGCCTCCGACACGATGAAGTAATCTGGCAGAGATACTTATTTATTATTATTTTTGCATTTTTAAGCCAAATTAAGTATTCCTGATGTGTACTCATCCTAATCACAAAGGAACTAAAGAAAACTTCTATTAACTAATTATTAACCAAAAAACCATACAACTCTATTTATTAAACATTCATATAAAAGTGAAACAAGCTAATGGGAGAAAAAGCCACAATTAATACATATGAGCTTGAAAGAAAACCAACTATTCTACGTTTAGCATCATGACTTATAAATAACACTATCATTTCTTGTTCTTCACAAAAGAAATTTGCAAATGCTTAGCCTATATAAAATCCAACTCGGCATATTTAAAATCTACTTGAGATTAGCACAAGTGCACAATCTTCATTTACTAATCATTTCAAGTCTTGCATATTAAAGTTTGCATGAGCTACACAACTATCATCATTAATTGTTAAGGACAGAAACTAGAACTCCTACACGTACGATGGGTCAAAATTACTCTTTAATCTTACCAACGGAAAACCAACATTTTTGTCTAACACTTTTTTTTTTTTTAATTTTATAAACAAAATAACAAAACTTTGTGAAAAATTTAGAAAATTTTTGCTAGATTTTTGTGGAAAACGGGTACCGAGAACAAACATTAATCAAGCACAAATTATCAAATCGATAGATATCCCATACCCAAACTAAAACGAAACATTTTTCCTCAATGTTATAAAGTCGGGTCTCTACTAAATCTTTAAGCCGTTTATGATAATGCAAATATAAACGTTAATCGAGTTATGATGAAAGTATAGGTCACCTCCCCAAACTAATTTCATACTAAGGACGAGAAGCTCGAGTAGAATGGGACAAACACCGGACACGAGAGGCTTCAAAGAATTTGTTGGTGGAGAATCCGTAAAACTCACAAAAAACAACAACAAACATCTAGACATCAGAAAGAAAAAAAGTACAAGAAGAGCCACCAGAGCCTAATCTCATCACACAACACTTTAGATAAGGAAAATAAAAGAAAAATAGAGATGATAACATGGGGTGAATTCCCATGAAGCGGCTTGTTTTTTGATTACCCGAGTCGCAAGGCTCGACTCGATCCTGAATTTAGTTGCCTTCAGGGAAAGTCTGGTAGGTCCTGTATAACCAAAACGTAGGTGGTAAACCCCTCCATAGGTAGTGCTTAAGACTGTGGCAAATTGGGACTTTGAAATTAGAACCATCGGCATGAGACAATTGGCATTGGGCCATAAGCTAAACTTCGTGGATTGTGCAAGGTCCGGACCCAAACGTAACTTGAGATGTTTCAGGCAAAAATCTTTAATCTGGAGTTGAAAAAAGCAGACTTGATCACCAACATTGAAATTCGTAATCTTAAACTTCTAATCGTGTTGCTTCTTTGTCATCTCCTTGTAATTAGCGAAATCTCTGTAAGCTTGATCACAAGTCACATAAGTGTTCAATTGAGTCTGAGCTTTCGATGATCACCGCGGGTCTTTAAATCGAATGTTGGCATGTTTGAGAGATGCCCAATATGCTCCTGTTACTAACTCAACTGGTAAGTGACAACGCTATTCCATAGACTAACTTATATGGAGTACATCCCATTGGAGTCTGTGTAGCGGTTCTGAAGCCCATAATGCATCATCTAGTTAGTTCCGGACCATGAAGCAACAGTTTTCCTCCGACCGTTCTCTCCAAAATACTATTGAGACCTCGATTCGTGACTTCAATTTGACCACAATCGTTAGAGGATGGTAGTGTCGAAAGACGATGAGTGATCACCATATTTAGACATTAACTATATCAAATATGTCGTTACAAAAATGGGTCCCCCAATCGCTGTATGATTTGCCCTCGGAAGCACCGAATCGGAGAGAAAATGGATTTTAAAGAACTTACCACTACCCATAGCATATCAGTAGTAGGGAGCGCTATCCTCGCTTCAACCCACTTAGGAAAGATAGGTCGACTGCTACTAGAATATATTTGTTACCCCTAGATGACGGAAAAGGTCCCATAAAATCAATTCCCCATAAATCGAAAATCTCACAAACTTGGATTGCATTTTGAGGCATCTCATCACGTAAGAGAGACCTTGAATTGTCTTTCGTACCCTTTAATTTTCATTTGCCCCTTGATTTACCATGGGAGTGAAATCGGGGAAGACGGGTGAATAGTAAAAGGGATTCCCGCCTATTTTTGACAGTTAAAACTGTTGATCTTTGGGAAGTTTACACATTTGGTCCTTGTCTTTCTTTTCTCTCTCTCAAGTTATAAATAACTTTCGAGAAATGCAAGAATGCCCTTGGAGAAGTTAGAAAAGGAAATGGGCTAAGGCTTTTCACTCATCTGGCTTCGGCTTTGTACTTCTATCTAGATTCTTGTGTGCCGTTGTTTGCTCGCTTTAGATTGTTTTTCCCTTGTGATTTTTGACAATATTATCCATACCTGCACACACAAAACACAAATACAAGGCAATATTTTTGCCATTTTTGGTCTGATATTGGGTTTAGAATTGGGTTATTTTTAAGTGTATAAAATGGATAAGGAGATTATTTTACACTTATTAATATATTTGTGTCCTTATATCATGGTAACGTTGGGAAAAAGTGTCTAGCAACTTGAAAGCCTTATCTTTTTGGACATTAGATCTAATTTTGTTACCAGAAATTTATTTAACAACAATTTTATATTCATTTCCTAAAACATTAACCCTTGGGTTTTACTCGAAAGAGTATGTGGATCTAGTCATGCAAGTCAATTCTGTTGTTACTGCCATGTATGTTGTACTCAGCCGCCTATTTTAGTTTATTAATTTTCTGAAAGTTAGAAGATCCGTACCCAATAATCAATCTCATCCCTAACCCTAGTTATACTCAGAATGAGGATTGTGATCGAACACACATGTCATTCCGTTGTACGGCCATGTATGTGAGTGGGGGAGGTGTGGGTGGCGAGTTGGCGTTTTAGGGGGGGATGGAATGTGTAGAGATTGGTGTGGTACTTTTGGTGAAAGATTGTTAGAATGATCAATCCTAAAGCCTCATTATAAAAACCCAATTTGCCTTTATAAACTTGTAACTCCTTAGCTCTAGGGGTGGAGATGTGTATCCTTGGCAAGCTTATGATAGAATACTCGTCACGACCGAGCCATTGAGCAAATTAGTTACATGTTACCACATAGATTAGTTGAGTGATTTGAGTGTTTTCATCTTCCTATTCGGAGATTGATGGATGTGTACTTGTAATTGATCAAATAAATGCTTAACAAAAAAATCCTTAGGGATACATTTTCATAAACTTCTAAAGGCTACTTGAGGAAAAGTAGGATTCAAGTGGGGGGATATTTGATGACATCAAACAACGTCACTTTTATAGCATAATTTATCCTATGTAAATCACCCATTTGGTATGATTATTGCAAGAATTATTACTTAATTGTTTGTAAAAGAGGAACAGCATTAATTATGGAAGTAACTTGGTGAAGATTAACCAAAAGAGGCGCTCAATCCAGGAACTTAAATAAATACATTTGAAGAAACGATTCTAGAATCCTATACAGCCCGTAAATCCAACGTCGTATCCATCAAGGAAGATACGGTGTATGTGTGCCTGCACTTCACAAAAGACCACAAAGGAAAAAAGATCAATACGTCATATCCAGAACGAGTCTATACGTCGTATTCAATTTAAAGTAATAAAATATTCTAGAAGATATTGAACGTGGTCCCTACTCCAAGAAACCCCCGATACGCCATATCCAAGCCATTCGATATGTCGTATCGACCAAATTCCAGACCTTATAAATAGAAAACCTAAAAACGGGTTTTTAGTGTGCTTGATCATACTTTCGATACCTTAACCATAAAAGTCGATTTTCAGAAGACAAGAAGAGCAGAAGAGGTAAAGCAAAGTTATTAATTCCATAGGAAACACTTTGTAATCTCCTATACTTTAGTAATCATTCAATTTTTGGTATCATTCGTTCAACTCGGTTAGTTTACCTTGGTTGGATTATTACTCTTGTATTGATTATGACGTTTAAGGGATAATACCTTTAGGTATTAGCCATTATTATGAAGATTTGAATGTTTGGTTTGTTTATCTCAAATACTTAATTTATCGTTTATTGCTTGTTTATGTTTATCAATTTATACTTGTTTACATGCTTTTGTATGCGACCTATCATTCAACTGGATCTAGTGATACGGACCAAGTTAGCTAGATGTGGGGATGGCTCTTCATATAGTAATTTATATATCTAAACCAATAGGATCACAAATAATGTCCTACCTTTACCTTTAGATTAGTGGGCTTAGTTGGACCGGCAGGTGACCCTTGGGATCAACGAGTATGTTCTTAATCAATTGGTAAAGACTTGGCCAGTGGACTACTAGTATATAAATTGCCATTAAGCAGTAAGTGGGTAAAGTCTCCATGAGCTAGGGATTAACAAGATCACCATTGCATCCCTAAGATAGAATTATAATCAAGCAAAATAGGATGCTTTATTTATGAGGATACGTATAATTTGAAAGGAATTCTCCGTTTAGGTCTTCGGAAGAAGTAAGCCTAAGTTCTTAAGAATGATATGCCACCTCGAGATTAGTAATTCTTTGCACTAAAAAACAAACAACGTTCTATTTGGATTTATCGTTGGTTAATATAGTTTGTCTTATATTTGGCTAGTAGGACTGCTATTCTATCTTTTGTCTGTTTTGCTTGATGTGTGTTTGTTATTGTGTCTTAATAATTGATCAAATTCACACAAACTGTGCAGTCCTCTCAGGCTGAAACCCCTTATACGTATAGAATTAGGATTAACATAGGTTTATCATAGGTTTAACATAGAATAGAATTAACATAGTTTAAATTAACTTAGTTTAGTTAACCAAAATATTGATAAAATAAAAGATTAGTTCTCGCTCTTAGTGATCGACACCCTATTTACCACGAAACTTCATCTAACCGAGTACACTACCAGTTAACGTGTTATTTTAGGTAAAGTCGGAAAAATATAAATTTAAAACTTTAACTATCATAAATTACACCTACACGATGACACAATCATCATCCTCTATCAAAGCTTTCATAAGAGCATGGTATAAGGCATGATTCACAGGATTTCTGTTGAAAGACTTGTTTTCATGCATGGTTTGGTAGAGTGCGCTTTTCTGATCATACTCTTTGAGTGCTGCCTTGTCGGTAGACTTAATTGTATACTTTGGCATCTTTTCCTTCTTAGATTGTTCCCTCTTAATCTTGCGAATATCTGAAGCACTCTTCTTAGATTCTTGTTCAAGATCAATTGTTGGTTTCTGAATCTTGCTAGACTTAGGGGCTGGCTTCATAGAGTATTTCTGAATAAGGTCTGCAGTGTGTCTCTGTAAAACCTTTTGAAGATCATCACCGATTTTAGATCCAAGATGATGTTCAACAACCATTAGAACATGTGACTTGAGAGTAGCAAGAGCTTCAACAGAGTGATCTATTTTCTTCAGCTCAAACACATCCTTTTCCAATTTAACATCAGTGAGTGCATTGGATTCAGGGACAGCAGTGGTGATAGTTGGAGCATCGGTTGTGATTGGTGGTGTAGGGATTGGTGATGTTGTTTGGTGAGGTATAGGTGGTATGGTGGAGATAAATGAAGGGGTTATAAGAGTTGTTGCAAGAGCCACTGAAGGAGTTTCAGGTATATGAGTGAGGACAGAGGACTTAGAAATCACCAAAACAGGTACAATAAGGATAGATGGAGACTAGATATGTGGAACTTCATATTGGATTTTAATATCCAATAACAAGTTGATCTCAGCATCTGTGGTGTCCTTAAGAGTACTAACTAAAGAAGTATGATAAGAAAGTTTAAGAAATTGATCACCAAAACCTGAACATATATATAAGCTGGAGCTTATTGGAGGAACTTCAGCTTTCTTGGAATCATCCTTTATTTCTTCAATCTTTTCAGCATCTGCTTTGGCCACATCAGATATTTTTGCATCACCTTTTCTAGAATCTTCAACTTCATCATTTGTCATCTCTTCATCCTCATCGTTATTTAATTGTTCATCACCGTGTACAAACTCATCATTAGTTTCTTCTTCATCAGTCATTTCTAGATCGATACTTTTATCATCATCAGCATCATCTTTCTTCTCATCATCCTCATCAGAATCAATCCAATTAACTTCTTCATCATCACGTTGGTCTTCTTCTGAGTATTCACTCTCTTGTTTAGAACCCCACTCAAGAATAACGTTTGATTCTGAAGTAACCTTTTCCGCATTAGGAACCCCTGGGTTAGTACCAGTTCCTTCACTTGAGGTGGCAGAGAAGACTATGGACTCATCGGGAACCACTGGTATCCTACCAGTTCCTTCACTTGAGCCTCCAGTACCTGGCTGTCTTCTGCTGGTTTTCTTGCTTTCTTTTAGAGCTTGCATAGTATCTGTAGCTTCTTGTTCTTCCAGAGTCAGAGATTGAACACCCTTAAGCTTTTGAGAAGGATCAGAAGACACTTTCTTTGACACCCGAGAAGTATCTCTGAAGGCAATACCTGGTGGTCTTCTTCTAGCAGGCTCAGGGACAGATTCAGTCACAATCCTTGCATGAGTAGCATGGACTAGCCTTGCTGCTTCCTCTTATGAAGCTTCAGTTAAGCTGATAGATTTACCAAATTCTAAAGCGACATATGGATCAGAAATGATGTTGTCAGCTGCAGAGATTGTAACTTTCTTCTTGACCACTCTTTTATTAGTAGTACGTTTTCTAGCAGGTTCAGGGTATGATTCTTCAGATACATCAATAGTTGCTTCAGTAGTATCTACAGTTTTCTTCCCCTGTGAATCTTTGCCTCTACTCTTCTTGGGAGGAATTAGACCAGTGGAATATTTATTGAACATCTGATAAGATTCTGATTGCTTAATCTTATCATTCAGCATCATATCAGGAATAGGTAGTCCATATTCCTGATAGTCTTCTCCAATTCTGACAAACTTGAGTCTGCTTACAATACCATCATCCTTGATTGTATGATAGTGTTGAAACTGTAGCTTAGAGAGAGACTTGTGTTGTGAGAGGAATTAATTGATGATAACTTTGGTGAATCTGGGGAATGGCATAGTTTCACACCTTGATCTCTTCTCCTTCTTGTGGTTAATCTGGAAAGCAATGTCTTCCCAAATCAGCTCAGGATAGTCAACATTTTCTCTGTAGAACATACCCCATAGTATGTTAATTTTGGATTTTCTAAGTCTGTCATTGCTTGCAGTCTTCCTAGAGAGACACTTGTTGATAATTGCTGCCAGAGTTCTCCATGGCTGATGCATGTGATCCAAATACATGTTGGTATACTTGTGTAGTGGACCTTTGTAGCCAAGGTCAATGAGGAAGGTGAGGGTAGCATCATCTTGTACCTTAGTGAATTCTTCACCTTCCACTCTTAGACAGATATCTAGAATCTTTCTAAAGACTTCAGCATTGACAATTCACTTCTTGTTGGCCAAAAGAAATTCGTTAGATTCTGAGTCTTTGACCTTCTTGATGGTGTACCAGAACTGCTGCATAAAGATTTCATGGACATCTGCAGAGATAGTGAATGCCTTGAAGCACGCGGAGTTCTTGATCACATTTATGATAACTTAAAAAACGTTTCTTCCTTCTGTTGCACAATGGTTTCCAGTCTAACATTGGTAGAGCTTATCTTGACCCTTTTAGTAGATGGAAC
Source organism: Tanacetum coccineum (assembly GCA_026074375.1). Taxonomy (NCBI): domain Eukaryota; kingdom Viridiplantae; phylum Streptophyta; class Magnoliopsida; order Asterales; family Asteraceae; genus Tanacetum; species Tanacetum coccineum. The sequence goes on from BQNB010122314.1 coordinate 16,880, forward strand.
CCATTTTTCATCACGAGCAACAACTTGTTAAGTTTCTTGTGGATTCATGATTCTGCTTAAGAATTAACCAATACAGTTTATATACATAACATATATATATTTTACTGACTAATTTGGTTATCCTTGATGATTTGATCGATTTAGAAATATGCTATGATTAGGTTTCATGCAAACATGACCGTATTAAGACACTCTAAGAACACATTTAACTAAGGTTAATAGTCGAAGTCAACTAGACAAGTCCAAGAGAGCGTAAGTCAAACTATTCACTCAGAGGGCAAGTAATACACAGTTAAACATGGCAAGTTATGAAATATGACAAAAACAAACAAGTTTCACACAAATTTTAAAAAAATGGGCAGAGTTTCTTTTCATGTTTTGACATATTTCGCATGGAAGGTGACGTGTCATATTTTGCACAGAATATGTACAAAATATATTTCGCATAGAACAATGTATTACATGTTTCACACAAAATATGCATTAAACATATTTCGCATAGACCAATGTAATACATGTTTCGCACAGAACATGTTTCGCACAGACTAATACAAACATATTTCACACAGAACCTAACATGTTTCGCATAGATATGGCACAAACATATTTCGCACAGACTAGGCAATACATGTTTCGCTCAAAATATACACAACATATTTCGCATGCTTCAAAGAATTCTAACTTAGATTCTACCAATCAAAAACCTTTAAGAATTTCTTTCACATATCAGAAATCAATCATGAACTTCACATAAATCATTACCACGAGATTTTAAACAACTTTTTGAGCTCGAAAACCTTCATACGCAAGGATTTAAAGGAGAAACACTTTGTCATGGTATAAGGAACCTCTAGGAAGATCAAAGAGAGCACTAAAGGACACAACACAGATTATTATCACAAATAGCATCACATATACACAAACTCTTAAACCAATAGAATTCACGAACCTAAAAATAAACTTTTCCAAAGTTTCTAGAGGCATAAGAGAGTAACAATGATGCAAACTAACACAAACCACAACAAATCAAACACATACACATGTTTCGCATCATTCATATTTACAAAAATCATCATAGGACAAGTATACGTTAAAGTTATCAAAAACTGTTTCACACTAAGCTTAGATGCACCCTTATGAACAAAACCCCTTAACTAATTAAAGAAACACTCAACTTTTTTACTTATGAACCCTAATTCAAATTCAATCGATTTACGAGTGTAAAAAGGAGTATTAATCTAATTCCTTTTACCAAAGACTTTTTAAAGAGTTAATAAGCATATATGAGTGTACCTTTAGCCTTGAAAACGGGTTTTGATTTTGAGAGATAATGCTAGAGAAATGTGTTTTAGAGAGAAAAAGGTGCGTTTGGATTTATGAATAAGAGAGTGTGAGCGATTTGTGTTTCAAGGAGGGTATAACTGGTTAGAGTTTCAAAATGGCACAATGGTCCTTGTAAATTATGTCTTAATCTATTTTCCTTTTAAACTTAGTATTAAGTGCAAAATTTTTATAGAAATGACGTATTTAACCCCTAAAGATGCAAGCATAGAATCTTATTCCTAGATTTTGCCATTTAGTCCCTAAAAGTTAAATCAAATAACATCTTAAGACCAGTTGAGTTACAAATACATTAACTCCCCTTTAATTGATGATCTGTTATTGTTGAAAACTTATCCTTTTATTCCGAGATGACTTTTGAAAGAATTTGAAAATTTCTCCCCCTAAAATAATGTCCTGTTTTCTATTTAAAGAGTTATAGACATTGTTTGAGTGATAGAAAATTCTTTTAAAATATTTTTTGATTAGAAACTGATATTTTTAATTATATTTCAAAAAACAACACCAATAAAAACAAGATTTCTCTCGTTTGACATAAATAAATGCACTGACACGTACAATTATTTGATAAGGAAGCACTGGTTGTGTTGCAAAGTAAACACAAGCCTTTGTATGAATATCAAGTAATACATACCCGAGAAAAGTGAATTTTCCGTTGTGAGGTCAAGTTTTCTTTTTAGCGAAATACTTGCCTTTAAGTTGAAGACCGGGTTGCTATCTGAAATAATAGTAAGCCATATGACATGTTTTGAAAACAATTTGAACTTCTGCTTGAACTTCATTTACAGCCTCGTATCATTATTGAATGACATTTCTAAGGCCGTAAATGTTATCGATTTTTAGAAGACATGTCATGAAAACGTATTTTTGTATATTCTGATTTTTTAATTTTCTATTTTCTTTTTATGGGTTTTATATTTTTCTATTTTCTTTTTGTAAAAAATTTATAAAAATGAAAATCTTTTTAGGATTTTCTGGTTTTCTTTATTATAATACATAGGATACAGAACGAGTTACCACCATTACTCGTCCTCTTTGTCTGCCAAACTTTTCAGCGTTTCGGGAGACTTACTTCTCATTCCAAGCTTGTTGATAAGAAAGTCAAGTCGTTCTCGTCCCAATGCCTTGGTAAAGATATCTCTGCCAGCTGATATTCTATTCTGATGAAATACAGTTCAACCATCCCATATTCCACTTGCTCTTTGATGAAGTGGTATCTGATGTCAATATGCTTGGATCGGGAATGTTGGACGTTGTTGCAACATAAAGCAATGGCACTTTTGTTATCAATGTATAAAGGTATCTTGTTGAACCCAAGGCCATAGTCAGTTAATTGTGATCTCATCCAAAATATTTGAGCACAACATCCTAACAAGGCAATGTATTTAGCTTATGTATTGGATATGGAGGTGCTCTTTTGTTTCTTTAACGAACAACTCACTAATCTATCTCCCAATAGCTGCATACTTCCAGATGTACTTCTTCTGGTATCTTGGCAACCAGCGTGATCAGTGTCTGTAAAAGATGTTAGTGTAATACATGAATCCTTCGAATACCACCGACCCATTTTAATGGTTCCTTTTAGGTATCAAAAGATTTGCTTAACTGCATGTAAGTGTTTTTCGGTAGGCTTTGCCTGATACCGGGCACACATGCATACAACAAATTGAAGGTCTGGTCTACTGGCAGTCAGATACATAAGGGAGCCAATCATTCCATGATAACGTATGGGATAAACTTCTTTCCCTTGTGGATCTGTATCTAGTTTGGATTTCTCTACTGTAGGAGTATCCACTGGGTCACTAGTTTCTATACCATAATTTTTTAATTATCTCAAGACCATATTTGGATTGGTTAAGAAAGATGCCTCTAGGACTTTGAGAAATCTAAAAACCTAGAAAGAACAACATTTTGCCCATCATCGGCATCTTAAATTTTGAATATATGATTTCAGAATTTTTTTTCACAAAAATCAGGTTTAGTGGAGGCAAATATAATATCATCTACATAGATTTGTACAAGTAAGATGTCTTTGCCTTCTCTCTTGATGAACAATGTATGATCAACGGTTCTTTTGAGAACTTCT
>BQNB010122315.1:0-20306 GCA_026074375.1 Tanacetum coccineum
ATTTTTACAAAAATATAAACACAAAATATTTTTTTATAAAAGAAATGTTTTATTAAATTATTTAATTTGAAATCAGATTTTTCCCTCTAAAATGAAAGGTTCTAAAACAGATAACACCTTCCCCACAAAAAGACAAAAAGGGAGCGTAGTCTACGGCGGCCCCCTTATAGTCCTGGCGGCCCCCGTATAAACCACCTCCTCCGGCGGGAGGTGGTCCGGCACCACCGGCTCCATTAGCGGCCATGTTAACTACGGGAGGATTATCAAAAGGTTCTTCAAGATTAAAAGGATCAACAACTACCGGTGGGGCTTGTTGTTGAGGACAGTTTTGATTACGAGATTGAGAACGAGTGCGCATGCACTTAAAATATAAAAAGAAAATTTACACTATTTTTTTTTGGTTTTTCAACAATTTTTCACAATCTATTTTAATAACGGACAACGAGATAAGACACTTAAACCTAATAATTAACAAACTTCTCGGTAGCTCTTTAAAAGAATTAACTTTTAAAGGTGAGCCGTACGTCGCTAGTGACACAAAAGGTAAGTTTTAAATCTTTGGTTCGGGAACTTATTAATGGATAATACTTCAGTTGAAAGTATTATATGTTGGTGTTCTTTTACCAACTTGATGATTTTTATTAATAATTAAGGAATTTTTTTTTATATTTTTGATTTTTCTTGATTTTAAAAAAAAATTGTGGTTTTTATATATATAAATATACTAATAAAAGAAAATGAAAAATATTTTTGTATTTTTGTACTTTTATAAAGAAAGTAACTCCACAAGGAAGGATCTTCAAAGCACTAATTGCCAAACTTCAAAACGACAAACGCTTTTACACTCCTCCCCAGCAGCGGCGCCAAAAATTGATTTGGAGACTAATCAACCCTTTAAAATATATAAATAAATATATATAATACTTATAAATATATAATAAGGATCAAAATCCACAAAATCAATGAAACCGGAAGTAGTATAGAATATTCCCGGGTCGTAGTCCCAACGAGGAGTGAATTGGAAAGTCGAAAGTCGGTTTGATATTTGATGTTTGAATAAAAAAAAGATTTGGACTTGGTTTTTCTAATTAAAATGCAAAAACAATTAAGGAAAACCTAAGAACGAAAGCTAGAATGATTTAAACCTAAAACTTAGACGGGAAAGTAAAAACGCGAGTTAAAGAAAACTAAATTATCAAAAATTAACCCCTAAAGTGATTTTTTTGGTTTTTCTAATTTAAAATAACTAAATTAAAAGAAAAATGAAAGAAAATTCTAAAACGGGGGCTTAAAAGGTTGAAAAATGAAGAAAACGAGAACCGGGAACGAATCCCGTTCTTTAAAAAACGAAAGTTTGCAAAAAGGACCCTACGAAAGTTTTTCTATTTTTCCTAAGTGCAATATGATAAAAGAAAATTTTCTAAAAAAGAATTATATTTTTTTGATTTTTATTTAATTTTTAATAATTAAAAAACAGTTTTAAAGAAAATAAATGATAAAAAATAGTAAACAAAATGGGAAAAATCCCAAAAAATACAAAAAAGTAGTTTAAAGTGTACTGGATTCAGGAAAAATAAAAGCTAGAAAAGTGGGCTTATAAATAAGCCGAAATAAGCTGAAACAGCTTATAAAGCTAAAAAGGAAAAGGGACTATAAAGATTTAATTGTGCAAGATGTGAATGGATGAGCTATTGTAGCAAAGTAGTTAGTGTGTGTGCAAGGTGTGTCGTGTGTGCAAAGGGGGAGGTCCAGGGTTCGACCCTTGGCCTCTCTCTTTTTATAAAACTTTTTTTAAGAAACTTATAAAACTGATAAAAATAAGCTAATTTAAAAAAGACACTTTTTTTACAAAACTCAAATAAGCTGAGAAAATAAGCAAAATGTGGGCAGATAACACTTTTTTGAACTAAGTTTAAATGAGCTAAACTGTTTGCTAATTTTTTTTGACAATTAAGCAAATGAAAAATGGAAAGAAGCAAAAACAGATTATCTACCTAACCTAATAAGCAAATGCAGTTAGAAATAAGCAAGAAAAAAGAGACAGAAAAGCCAGAAAACTCAAATAAGCAATATGGGCAAAAACTGCATACACCAAGCCTAGGGGGCAACCTTTGGGCTTAAATTTTAAGCACTAGATGGAACCTTATGGGCTTAAGGCTTATATGAGCTTAAAGAACAGCTTATGGGCTACTAAAATCAACAAAAATAAAAAGGTTTGAAACTGAAATGAGCAGAGAAAAAGGGCTTGGAAAAGTGTTGTTTGCACAGAGTATGCTGATTTGGTTTTTTTAGTTAAAAGACAAGGGGCATAAGCAGGCTTAAGAATAAGCAACCAAATAAGCTTAAAAATAAAATTTAAGTAAAAACATATTGAGTTTGAGAAGAAAAGAGCTTATGCTCAAAATTTTAAAAGCTAAAAACTTATTTAACTATCTGAAAACTGAAATGAAAAAGGGCTTTTTGACCAAAGAACACTAAATAAAAACTTGTGGCAGATTATGAAAAATGCAAGTAAACCAAAGGAACTATATACTACTCTAATTCAACACTAAAATGGACACAAAACAGGACTCAAATAAGGTTTTAAAAGAACTTAAGCTAAAAAGGTCTTTTAAACTGTTTGTCACCACACATTTGAAAAGACCTTTTACAAAAACCTTAAAATGAGTTTGACAGTTTTTAGAAAAGGCACAAGGTAAACTTAGAAAACACTACACCACTCTATTATAACACCTAAATGAACATAAAAACAAGACTAAAAAACAGACTTGAACACAAAATCAAATAAGCAATGTACCAACAGTTATATCACCACAGTTTGAACACACCCTTTAGAAAAACTTGAAAACTAATTTTTAGAACTAAAAACCTTGAAAAATTGCTTAACTACTACTTACAAAAAAACTGCCAAAAGTTGGCTAATTGACCCACTTGGTGTTTTAAACTCAATTGACCCACCGTTTTCACCCTTGACCCAAACACTCCTTTAAGTTCTAAAATCCAAATTTTAAACTGATTTAAAGAGTTTTAAGCAAAGGTTTTTGAAAAAAATTTAGCAACTAATAAATAGCAAGCAATAATAAGCACAAATGACACAATAAAAAACACTAGAATAAGCAGATAAGATATAAGCAGTTTATAAGCAAATTTGGCAGTTTTAAGCACAAGCTCAAACTAAATAACAACCAAGCAATAAAAGGCACACATAAGCATAAAGAAACATAAATAAGCACAAAAAAGCATAAATAAGCACAATATAAGCATTGCTACAGTAAAAAGCAAAAAAATAGAAAAATAAGAAAACTTACCAAGCCCTTGCTCAAAACAGGGCAAATATAAGATTCTACAAGCTCTAGTTTGTCAAAGACAAGCTAGTGAGGTCTTAAAAGCTCTTCCAAGGCTAGCTTTTCTTCTAATAAGCTGAGGTATTTGAGGGGTGACCTTTTTTTGTGATTTTTGATTTTTTAGGGCAATTTAAGACAAATGTTTGTTTAAGCTTTAGATGTCTCAAAAGCTTATACAAGGCTTATAAAACAGTTTTTAAATGAACAAGTAGCTTATATGACAAAAAGTGAAAATTTCATTAATCTAAAAAATAACAGTGCAAGTATTTAAAAGACAAAGATTAAAAGACAGTTAAACTAAATTGCAATATATTAAATTTGGTGCAAATAATGTTACAAGCTTTTGACTCTTACAAAATTCGACACTCCTCTAAACTAAGTCACATAAGCCCTATAAATACTAAAACTTGAGGTCTTGAGCTGTCTCTTTGGTCTTTTGTCTTCTTCTTGGTTGTGTTTCTTTGCTGAGACAGACACATGTGTGTTTGTTGTGTGAGAGTAAGCCCCAAGTTCATCCTAGCCATCAAATTGCCTTTGAGCCCAAGTCAATAAATCACGACCCTTGATTTTCTTTGCCTAATAGTATCTTCTAGGATTGCCAAGCTGTCTAGTTGCCATGTGGGGGTGGGGAAGGGTGGTGGTGATAGTTTTGGCAGTTTATGAACATGTGCCACGAGGTTAATGAAAGTTTTAAGGTAGGTGGGGTGTCAACTGTCGGGGAAATTGGGAAGATGTACACAGTGTTTGTTTCATATACAACGACTTATTTTATTTTTGAAAATTTTTAAATTTTTTTCACTTTTTTGGTATTTTTCAAAAATTTTGGTGGTAAAAGCGGGATTACGTGAAAACAACGACTGCAGGCATAATCAAATCGAAGATCCCCCCATACTAAGACTAAACATTGTCCTCAATGTTTTACGAAGGGTCTCTACGTAAATCCTAAGCCGTTTATTAGGTATGCTTAAAGATAAACGTTAGTCGATAAGATTTGGATATCGGATTCCCAAAATGAAGCTGAGGATGTGAAGCTCTTGTGATCGAAGGACAAAAACCACGAGCACGAGAGACTTCAAAAATCCAGGAATTCCTAGACAATAAACAACACAAACACGAAACACGGATAATGGAAGAGGCGAGCCTCCTCACAACAAAAACACTTATTCATTACTACATAACTACCACTACTACTACGATGATAATACTAGGATAAGCATGGGTTGCCACCCACGAAGCGCTTGTTTTAGGTCACTTGGCTTGACCTAATCCCCCATACTTGAGCTTGTCAAAGGGGATAGAAGTGGAGACACGGAACATCCAAGACTCGGATGTCCTCTTGGTAAGAGCAAGTAAAAATCTCCATCGGGCTTTCAAGAATTTTGGTGACTTTGAAAGCTTTAGTGCCCCGATGAGATAATTCCGGGAGAAGAGAGGTATGAACTCTTTTAGAAGTTAGAATCCCGGGGTTGAAAACCTTTTCCTCATTTTTGGGTAAAACGAGAGTAAAGCTCCTAGCCCGGGAACTTCTTTGTGGAAAGGAAGTTCATAAAGAGGAGGATTAAAATCCTCAAGAATTAAAGAAGCATTAGTGGTCTTCTTTACATTCTTATCCGGTGTTGCAAAGTTGGTGACTTCAAAGAGGTTCTCTCATGAATAGCTACCCGGTTAAATTACCTTGTCCTCGTTGTTGGGACGATAAGACAAACAGGGCCCCAATCCCAACCTTGGAAAAATCCTCATAGAAAACTGAGTCACACTCGGTAAAAGGAAGGAAATCACTTGATTCAGGGGAATCAAGTTCATCAATCAAGATTTTAGAATCTTTGATTTTCTCTTTGATATGTGTGAAAACTCATATCCGTTTTATATCAAAAATGGCCCTAAAAAGACAAAATTGTGCTTAAAAGCTTGTAATATTGCATGTTTGTCTTTGTGATTGTTTAGAGTACGGATAAAAGCAAATACACCAGAAAACGGTTAAAACCGGCAAATACAACACAGAAGCGGAAGAAGAACGCAAAGAGCCGGGAGAAAAGGCTATCAAAAGTCCAAGAATGGTAAACTCAAGTCAACCCAAGTCAAACCACAAAAGACAAAAGAAAAAATCCAAAAATACCCAAATCCGGTCCTCATAAATTTCCAAAATTACAAAAATGGTCCTTAACTTTAAACGGGTGTTAACCCTTATACATCTTTGGCCCGTTAACTATAATAAACCAAGGCCACTATTGATTCCTTTTTATAAAGCCCAAGTCAAAGCCCCGGGACAACAAAATAATTATCCATTCCCATGAGCTTTCGTCATATTTCCACGATCCTCACTTGATGGGCTTGACCAATAAGATGCGTTTGATGATGTTTTTACCCTGCCCGCTATGAGCCTTATCACAAGGAATTATCTATCCCCCGAGTCCAAATGAGATATGCCTTAAAAAATGATTTATACCTTCGTAGTAAAACCTAGGAGACGATTAACAGTAAAACCGACTTTTCCCTCGTAAAAAACTTATACGGGGTGGTCCGTTTAATTATTCGATGACCCGGGGCCCCTTGACATGGTGCATTATAAAAGGAAATAGGCCTTGTTTATTATATAAAACTGCCAAAGATTTATAAGGTTAACACCCGTTTAAAGTTATGACCAATATTGTAATTTTGGAATTTATGAGGGGACGATTTTGGGAATATTTGGATTTTATTGTCTTTTTGTGGGTTGACTTGGTTGACTTAAATATTTACTCATTCTTGACTTATGATAGCTTCCTCCCGGCTCTTTAGCGTTGCTCTTCCTTTCCTGTGTTCGTATTTGGCCCGTTTTAACCATTTCCCGTTTGTGAACTTTGCTTTATCGTACCAACACAAATCCACAGAGACAAAAAAGCAATATACAAGCCTTTTTAAGCAAATTTGGTCTTTTTAAGGGCCATTTGATATAAAATGGATATAGTTTTCAACACATATCAAAGAGAAAATCAAAGATTCTAAAATCTTGATTGATGAACTTGATTCCCCTGAATCAAGTGATTTCCTTCCTTTTCCCGAGTGTGACTCGGTTTTCTATGAGATTTTTCCAAGGTTGAGCTTTTCTTCGACCAACAACGAGACAAGGTATTAACCCGGGATACCTCATTCAGAGAAACTCTTTGAAGTCACCAACATTTGGCAACACCGGATAATGAATGTAAAGAAACCACAATGCGTTCTTTAATTCTTGAGGATTTCAATCCTCCTCTTTATGAACTTCCTTTCCACAAAGAGGTTCTCGGGCTCGGAGCTTTACTCTCGTTTTTGTCCAAAAATGAGGAAAAGGTTTTCAACCCCGGGATTCTAACTTCTAAAAGAGTTCATACTTATCTTCTCCCAGAACTATCTCATCAGGGCACTAAATCTTTCAAATCACCAAAATTCTTGAAAGCCCGATGGAGATTTTTACTTGCTCTTACCAAGAGGACAGCCGAGTCTTGGATGATCCGTGTCTCCACTTCTATCCCCTTGGACCACTCAAGTATGGGGATTAGTCAAGCCAAGTGACTAAAACAAGCGCTTCGTGGGTGGCAACCCATGCTTATCCTAGTATTATCATCGTAGTAGTAGTGGTAGTTATGTAGTAATGAATAAGTGTTTTTATTTTGTTGTGAGGAGGGCTCGCCTCTTCCATTAACCGTGTTTACGTGTTGTGGTGTTGTTTTATTGTCCAGAATTCCTGGATTTTTGAAGTCTCTCGTGCTCGCAGTTTTTTTCCTACGATCACAAGAGCTTCACATCCTCAGCTTCATTTAGAAATCCGATATCCAAATCTTATCGACTACTTTATCTTTTAAGCATACCAAATAAACGGCTTAGGATTACGTATATGACCCTTCTTAAACATTGAGGACAATGTTTATCCTTATTAATGGGGGGGATCTTCATTTTGATTATGCCTGCAGTCGTGTTTTTATATGTAATCCCGTATTAACCACTAAATTGTTTGAAAAATTAACAAAAAATTCTGAAAAAAATTTAAAAATTTTCAAAAATAAAATAAGTCGTTGTCATATGAAACAAACACTGTACATCTTCCCAATTTCCCGCCAGTTAAACCCCACCTCCCCTTACACTTTCATTAACCTCGGACACTGTTCATAAACTGCCAAAACTATCACCACCACCCTTCCCCACCCCCACATGGCAACTAGACAGCTTGGCAATCCTAGAAGATACTATTAGGCAAAGAAAATCAAGGTCGTGATTTATTGACTGGGCTCAAAGGCAATTTGATGCTAGATGAACTTGGGCTTACTCTCACAAACAAACACACATGTTCTGTCCTCGATGCAAAGAAACACAACCAAGAAGAAGACAAAAGACCAAAGAGACAGCTCAAGACCTCAAGTTTTAGTATTTATAGGGCTTATGTGACTTAGTTTAAAGGGTGTCGAATTTTGTAAGAGTCAAAAGCTTGTAACATTATTTGCACCAAATTTAATATATTGCAATTTAGTTTAACTGTCTTTTAATCTTTGTCTTTTAAATTACTTGCTCTGTTTATTTTTATAATAAATGAAATTTTCCACTTTTTGTCATATAAGCTACTTGTTCATTTAAAAACTGTTTTATAAGCCTTGTATAAGCTTTTGAGACATCTAAAGCTTAAATAAAACATTTGTCTTTATATTCAATCCTAACAATCAAAAACACAAAAAAAGGGTCACCTCCTGCTCCCCTTCAATACCTCAGCCTTATTGGAAGAAAAGCTAAGCCTTGGAAGAGCTTTTAAGACCTCAACTAGCTCGTCTTTGCAAGCTAGAGCTTTGTAGAATCTTCTATATGCCTGTTTTTGAGCAAGGGCTTGGTAAGTTTTCTTATTTTTCCATTTTTTTGCTTTTTACTGTAGCAATGCTTATATTGTGCTTATTTATGATTTTTTGTGCTTATTTACATTTCTTTATGCTTATGTGTGCCTTTTATTGCTTGATTGTTATTTAGTTTGAGCTTGTGCTTAAAACTGCCAAATTTGCTTATAAACTGCTTATTCTAGTGCTTTTTATTGTGTCATTTGTGCTTATTATTGCTTGCTATTTATTAATTGTTAACTGTTTTTAAAAAACCTTTGCTTAAAACCCTTTAAATCAGTTTAAAATTTGGATTTTAGGACTTAAAGGAGTGTTTGGGTCAAGGGTGAAAACGGGTCAATTTGAGTTTAAAAACCAAGTGGGTCAATTGGCCACTTTTGGCCAGCTTTTGTAAGTAGTAGTTAAGCAATTTTTCAAGGTTTTTAGTTCTAAAAATTAGTTTTCAAGTTTTTCTAAAGGGTGTGTTCAAACTGTGGTGATATAACAGTTGGTACATTGCTAATTTGATTTTGTGTTCAAGTCTGTTTTTGAGTCTTGTTTTTATGTTCATTTGGTGTTATAATAGAGTGGTGTAGTGTTTTCTAAATTGTCCCTTTGCCTTTTCAAAATCTTCAAACCATTTTAGTCCAATTGTTCATTTATTTAACCTTCTTTTCATTCCTAGATATCAGATCTTAAATCTTGTTTCTAGCCTCTAATTTTTGGTACACAAGCTCATTTGGAGCTTGTGTCCATCTATTTTTAGTTAACATCAATTTTAAGCTTAATTGGGTGGCTTATTACAAAGCCTGCTTTTTTAGCACCTAAAATCGAAAAAGCTCTCCCCTAGTGCAAAGCCCCCTTTTCAACCCTTCTTTTTAGTGCTTATTTTTGCTTCAAGTTTTCATCTTATTGATTTTTTAGGAAGCCTATAAGCTACTCTTTAAGCTCCTATAAGCCAGAAAGCCAAAAACCACTCTAAGGGCTTAAAAATAAGCCCTAAAGGTGCCTCCTTGGCCTGTTTGTCTGCCAATTTTGTGCTTATAGCTTATTTTCCTTTTATGGCTTATCTGTCTGTGACTGTTAGCTTATTTTGGTTTGTCTTTGCTTATTAGGATTAGGACACACTTGTTTTTTTTTTGCTTACTTCCTGTTTTCACTAGCTTAATTATCTTAAAATGCTAAATAGTTAAGTCATTTTAGTCTTAGTGTAAATTAGCAAACTGTCTTTTTAGTTGCTTAATTTTGTGCTTATCTGTTAGATTTCCTTAGTTCATTTTTGTGCTTTTTGCTTATTAGTTGTAGTAGGCCTTATGCTTTTGCTTATTTAGCTTAGCCTTAGCTTATTTTTCCCTAGTAGCTTAACATATTTAGCTTATATATGCTTAGTTAAATTAGTTAAGTCTGCCACCCTTTTGTGCTTATTTTTCAGCTTATTCATAAGTTTAAAAAATATTGCCTTTTTTTTAAATTAGCTTATTTTTAGGTGTTTTACAAGTTTTAAAAAAAGAAAAAAAAGTTTTTATAAAAAGAGAGAGGCCCAGGCTCGAACCCTGGACCTCCCCCTTTGTACACATGACACACCACAAACACACACTAACCACTTTGCTACAATAGCTCATCCAGCTATTGTTTGCAAAATTAATCCTTTATACCTTTTTTAGCCCATAAGCCCATAAGCTGTTTTTGGCTTATTTCGTGGCTTATTTGATAAGCTGGGACCACCAACTTATTTTTCATAGATCCATCTTTCTTTCAGCTACTTTCCTTAATTTTTTAAGATTTTTCCCATTTTGTTTTCTATTTTTTATCATTTATTTTCTTTAAAACTGTTTTTTAATTATTAAAAATTAAATAAAAATCAAAAAAATATAATACTTTTTTAGAAAATTTTCTTTTGTCATATTGTACTTAGGAAAAATAGAAAAACTTTAGTAGGGTCATTTTTGCAAAATTTTAGTTTTTAAAGAACGGGTTTCGTACCCGATTTTCGTTTTCTTCATTTTTAACCCTTTTAAACCATCGTTTTAGAATTTTCTTTAATTTTTCTTTTAATTTAGTTATTTTAGAATAGAAAAACATTAAAACATCATTTAGGGTTTAATTTTTGATAATTTAGTTTTTTTTAAACTCGTGTTTTTACGTTTTTGGTTTTCGTTTTTACGTTTAAATCACTTTTAACTTTTGTTTTTAGTTTTCCCGCATTCGTTTTTGCATTTTATTCATAGAAATTAGAAAAAACAACTCCAAATCTTTTCCATTCAAACATCAAATATCAAACCGACTTTTGACTTTCCAATTCTCTCCTCGTTGGGACTACGACCCCGGAACATCATATACTACTTCCAGTTTCATTGATTTTGTGGATTTTGATCCTTGATATATATTTATAAGTATATGGATATATTTATTATATTATATCAGTTTACTAAGGTTGAAATCAAATTTGCAAATCAGTTTCCTTTCAACGAGTTGATTTGATTTTGCATGTTCCTTAACATCTGATCATTATTCCTCTTGTAACTTGAAAAATCATTTGAAATCTCTTGTTGAACTTGATTATTAGGCACTTGAAACGGTTGGTTTTGAAAATTTGGAGCATGATTATTTTGAGCTTGAAAACCTTGATTAACATGAAAATTATTTCCCCGATTAAAATTATTCCCTTGAACTTGATTCTGATTAAACCTATTTTGACCATTGTTTTGCACCGGAGCAAAACCTGGTGGTGCCATTTGATTACTAACACGGTTCGGAGGGTTAACTTGATTGTAAGTACCCGTGGTCGCACAAACACTAGCCTGATTGTTATCGGTAGCCGGACAATTATACCAAGAATGGGCACCACCACAAGTAACGCAAGTTTCCTCAACCGCTTTAACCGGAGCGGGAGTGACAACTTTCTTAGAAACAATTTCGAACAAAGGACGCAAGTTTAATCCGCAAGCTTAAATCAATTCTCTCATCCTTTTACTAAGAATTAGCATTCATCCAGAAGCGTCTGATCCTAATACGTGAATAACAAACTTTGTGATTTTATTCCTCCCCCCCCCAAATTATGTTTAAAGCCTCTCTAGTCGTCTTACTCAAAAGATTTCCACCCGCCGCGGCATTTAAGGAGTCTTGTTCATTCTCGTTTAAACCGTTATAAAAGGTATCAACTTGAGTTAACTCCGTAAATCCGTGATGGGGACAAGCTCTAAGCAACTCCTTAAATCGTTCCCACGCTTCACTAAAAGTCTCCTCAAATTTTTGTGTAAATCGAGAAATTTCATTCTTTAAGTGAGTGGTTTTCGAAGGAGGGAAAAATTGATTCACAAATTTGGTAACGAGATCCTCCCAAGTCAAGATCGAATTTGGTGGTTCTTTTTCTTACCAAGAATTTAGCGGCACCCTCCTAGCGAATATGGAAACAACATAATCTTAATTGACGAGCTCGGGATTCCGAGAAACTCATTGTTGAAGTAATTTAATTGGAAAAAACGAATGGTGACAGAGAGATTCCTCTTAATCATGTCCGAAAAACTATTTGGTTTTAAACAAGGATTGATCAAACCCATGTTTTTAACTCAAAGGTAGCAATTGATTTCGGGTAATAACAATTGCATCCTCGTACCCTCGGTGGTGCTTGGAGCAATTGGTGCCAATGTCCGTTATCAGCCATCGGAACAAAAGGATGGATTACCAAAAGGTTTCTACTAAATGAACTGGTTGAACAACAGCCGTTGGCTTTGTGTTGATGGTTACGATTGCGGGTTTGAGAACGAGTGCGCATGCACAAAGTAGAAAAAGAGAAAATAAAAAGAAAAACAAACAAATACACAAATTTATTTTATTTTCTTTTAATTTAATAACAATCTATTTTAAACGGATACGGAAGTACAACTTAAACAAATAATCAAATTTACTTCACGTAGCACTAAAAAATTTTACTTTTTTAGGTGATCCGAATCACGAAAATAACACAAATGACAAGTTATTTAATCAATGATCCAGTCGGAAACTTATTATGATAATACCTCAATTGAAGGTATTATTTGTTGGTGTTCTTTTACCAACTTTGTTTATTTTAAAAATTGAAAGAACAAATATTTTTGTATTTTTGTTTTTAATCTTCTATTTTTACTAAAAAGAAAAGAAAAGAAAAGAAAAGGGTCTTCAAATTAATATCAACAAACTTCAAACGATAGAATCTTAATCACAAATCCCTGGCAGCGGCGCCAAAAATTGATTGTAATTTTACATACATATATAAAATATAATA
The DNA here is from genome assembly GCA_026074375.1 of Tanacetum coccineum. Lineage (NCBI taxonomy): Eukaryota > Viridiplantae > Streptophyta > Magnoliopsida > Asterales > Asteraceae > Tanacetum > Tanacetum coccineum. The sequence goes on from BQNB010122315.1 coordinate 12,423, forward strand.
TATATAATACTATGGAAATTTACCAATTTACCCTTGTAGGACAAAGCAAAAAGGAAACTCTCAAAATATATATAATTTAAAATAATAATTATGATAACCGGGAAGTATGATTCCCCGGGTCGTTTCCCCCAACGATTTGTGAAATTGAAACTACGCTTGTTGTTCGGACAATGATTTGAATGAGAAACAATAGTTGATTTGATTAACTACTTTTAACAATTAAAATTAACAAGCTCTAACTATTAAGTATGAAAACAAATAACGTGAAATCAAAATTTTACTAAAAACGCAAAACGGAACCCCTAAACGGAGGTCAAAAACCTTAATTTGCTAAAATTAAACCTAACTTAAATTTTACTTTTAAAATGGACTATATTTGACTAAAAGGTAAGTTTAAAGAAAACTAGAACAAAAACGGAGTTGAAATGAACGTTAAAACACGAAAAACGAAAATGAGAACGAATCCCGTTCTTTAGAAAACGAAAATTTTCAAATTAGACCCTACGAAAGCAAAACTAATTTTCCTATGAACTTTATGACAAAAGAAAATTTTCTAAAAAAGATTTATATTTTTTTGATTATTTTTCTATTTTTATATTATTTTTGAAGTTTAAATTAAAATAAATATAAAAAAAATACTAATGAACCTAAAAATGTCTAGAAAAATGACAGAAATAAGCTTTAAACTATTTAAATCCTAGGGAAAAATAAGACGAGATCACAAGCTTATTAAAATACAGCCTGCGAAATAAGCTTTGACAGCTTATAGAGCTTATTAGGCTAAAACGTCTATAAAGATTTAAATCTGCAAGGGTCTTATGAAAAAGACCCAAGGGCACAGCGGTAAGGAGTGGGAGTGTGTGTGTGTTTATAAAAGGTTGAGGTGTTGAGGTCGGGGGTTCGAGCCTTGCTCACCCCCGACTTCCACTTCCCTTTTTTTGGTTTTTTATAAAAAACTCAAAGAAGAAAAGTTGTTAAGGACAACTTTTTAAGAAACTTTAACAAAGATACTATAAGCTGAAACTTAAAAATAAGCTCTTAAAGAGCTTATGAAAAAGCTGTTTTTAGAAAGTGAGTTTATAAGCTCTAAAAACTAATTTTCACTTATAAGCTTCATTTTAAGCTCAAATTTGAAAGCAAAAAACTGTCCTAGAAAGCTTATGAAGTGTAGAAGCTAAAATCAACAAGCTAAATTGATTAAAAACACCTAAAGCTGTCTAAATCCTATGATCTTAAGAGGTAAGCTCAGGAATAAGCACTAAAACTTGAAAACTAAATAAGCTAGAAAGCTTAATAAGCTATGACAGAAGCTTAGCTTTTGCAAACTTAACAATCAACATATAAGCTTTAAAACAAATTCATAAAACCTAAACTTATAAGCTAGAAATCTATGTTTAAAAGCTAATTACTAGTTACTACTATTTTTGGCTTTTTGAGTTTTTCTTTTATGAAATTTAAAAGCTATTAATACCTAGGAAAATAAGCCTATGAAATTTAAAATTAAGACTTCATCTATATTAACCTACATCTAATCTATGAACTTACTAATTTTTAAAACCTAAATCCTACTTAAGCTAGCTTAAATGCTTATGAGAAATCAACAATAGTAACTGCAGTTACTACTGCTGATGCAATTGGCAAAATAGAAAAATCAACAATGCAGGTGACTAAGGTGATAAAACCTGCATTAGACACACTCAATGAGTGTGTCTAAACACATAACCAACAAACACAAAGCTCAAAGAGCATTGGTTCAAAATTTCTAAAGATCTAAAAGGTAACTTGCTCCCCTGGTGCACAGGCAAACATAACAAGCTTCAAAATGAAATTAAGCTCAACCAAACCTACAAACCTGCTCTAAACTTAATCAATTATGAAGATTAAACTGACCAGAGAAAAACTTCCAAGTTATTTTGACTTTTGATGGTCAAACAGTACTAATCCAAACACCCCTTAAAACTATTGACAGATTCATTTTAACAAGCTAAACTTAAATCTAATGACTAAAACTTAATAACCAGATGATAAATAGCTTATAGCAAACCTAATGAGCTTATTTTAACAACTAGATAAGCTAGAATTTAAGATCTACCAATTACTCTAATATTTTTGGTTTTTTTAGTGATTTTATGACAAGTTAAAAAGTAAACTATGATCTAAGCTATAAAAGCTAAAAACAGATTAAAGTGCATGATTAATAAGCTTGTCTAAACAATAATAAGCACAAATAAGCAATAGATAAGCTATTATGCAAAACAAATAAGAGCTATTAAGCAGTTTTAAGCCTAGAAATTTAAAGAACAAAGGAATAAAATGAAAACTTTACAAATGCTTCAGCTAAACAGAAGCTAATTGCTCAAATGAGCTTATCAACAGCTCTGGCTTATCCTAAGATAAGCCAGTAATAGTCCATATGAGCCCTTCCTTAATTGGCTCATCTTCCAAAATCCAAATAGCCAAGGTAATGACACTAAAACACTTTTTATTAATAAAAGATCACTGATTATAAGATTAAAACAAAATTACATTAAAAAGAAAGCTAAAATTACATTTAATCTATAAGCTAAACAATAAGCTAAATTCTAAAAACTACTCTAGATATCTCCTGTGTATGAGAGTGTGCTCGTATTTATAGCCACCAAAGAAGCTTCTTGGCTCCAAAGTTTGTTAGATCCTCCTCCAATCATTGGCCCTTGATTCCTCTAATCATTAGTCTCACTTACGAACCGGTAGATCACATATCAGTCACACTGAATGCCAGCTGCAATCCGTGTTTGTAGCCTTTTGTGTTACTAATGAGAGTACTTTTAAGAGCAAACTCCCACATTCCCTGTGCTTTCTTCAATCCACCAGTGTCATTCCTTCTTGGGTTTTTTTGGCCAATGAGAGGCTTAAGATACGTTGATAACCCTGCCATGGTGTACTTTTACACCTGAATTGTCCTTTTTGGCCCTCAATTGGTAAAAGCCCTTTGATTTGACCCTAGGTGAAAAGAAAGAAGAAGGATGAACAGTAGTAACTTCTTTTCCCGCTTCTTTTTTTACTATAAGGGTGTTTGATAGTTTTGACTGGGTTTTATTTCTTCTTTGAATTGGGTTTGGGCCAGGTTATAAGAGATTTGGGCCCAGGTTGTGGAGTGTGGTTTTTGTTATAAAAAGGTAATAACGGGTGTTAACTTTTTAAGTTATAAAAGTTAACACCATTAGGTTTTTAGGGATTATTTTTGTTAACTTTGAGGGACGGGTTTGGTATTTTTGAGATTTTTGTCTTGTTGTGACTTTGACTTTAGTTGACTGAGAGTTGACTTTTTGACTTTGATAGCTTCCTTCCGGCTTTTTGTGTGCTCTTCCGTTTCCATGTTCGAGTTTGCCCTGTTTTAACCGTTTTCTTAGGATTTTTGCTTTATCCGTACCTACACAATAAGAAAGACAAAACAAGCAATATTCAAGTATTTAAAGCACAGTTTTGATCTTTTTAGGGTCTATTTTGATATAAAATGGATATGTGTTTTCACACATATAAATTTATAATTAGTCCTATAACTATATATGATATCAAAATTCTCACAAACTAGCGATATGCGTGTCCTCACTCAATATTATATGCGCTTATAACCAAAGTACCTCATAACTTCTCCAAACTAAATCTTGAAAAGTACAAAGATTTTTCCGTGTGAGAAAGTTAACAATCACAATTTTATAAAACACCTCTATATCCCCTTTTCTCAAACCTCCTTAATCCATATATTTTCTTAATTATTTTGACTTTCGTTAATTCCAAACTGTTTAGGGATGCATAGAAACAAGATGCATGTTCGAATCGAGAATCCCCCCAAAAAGGATAAATTCATCGTTATCCCGACTTTTTCACTATCCAAACCAAGCTTTAAAACAAAATCACACTAAATAATCAGTAAGTATGCTAACACTAATCCAAATTTGCAACTTGTAGAACATTTTACTCCCGACATTTTATTAAACTTTCGTGAGTGTGATAATCTTGAATTTCACCATGGTCACCTTTTTGCAACATACCTATGCTTTACGTTCCACCTTAGAATAATGATTTTAAAGGCGAGATCATCCCATGTAGCGACTTTCATCTCGGCACATCCCAACCTTGTGGCTAAGTGACCAGGCTTTTGACACCCCACAGAGACTAGTATCGGGACTCATAGACCTTTGGTTTCAAAAACTCTCAGGTTTTACGGATATTCATAGCTTATAAAATAGAGTAGTCAAAGTGCAAAAGCATATTTGAATTTAACAAAAAGAAGTCAATTTATTAATTAAATTTAACTATTTAGAAATTTATGCAATTGTATCCTCTCGACTTTTAGAAAGGCTGCAAACCCCTCCCATCGGTTGTGAACCGCATGATGCAGCTAACTTTTATCAGTCTCGGATCTTTATTCTTACTATGGGCTTTCTTTAGAAGACTACCACATCGGTTGTGAGCCGGCAAGAGGTAGTAAACTTTTATCAACCCACGGCTTTTATTATTTATTTTTATCATTCTAAACATTTATTATATATATATTATATATATGTATATATATATATAATATATATATATATTATATATATATATATATATATATATATATATATATATATATATATATATATATTTTAAATTTATTTATTTAAAGAAGTCTTCTTTTTGAAAAATTCAAGTATAAATTTGAACTAAGACTAAAATTTTTGCTATATATATTACATAAAAATTGTTGATTTAAGTTTAATCTCCAAAAACAGTACGTATATTAATCCGGTTAATATCTTATGAGGAGAAAAAGCGACAAAATACACACCGAGCTCTTAAGATTTCCAAATAATCTTTGTTTAGCATCCTACTCATACTTAACTCTATCATTTTTCGTTCTTCGCAAATTAGCGAACGCTTAGCCTAAAAGTTAAGGAACAAGCTAGAGCTCAACACGCTCGATCGGGTCAAAATTTACTCCTATTCTTACCCAGCAAGAAAGTCAAAATTGTGACAAAAACACTTATTTATTTATTTTTATATTTTTCTACAAATAAAACTTAAAAATTTAAAAATTTTGAAATTTTTGCTATTTTTGTGGGAAAACGGGGTACGTGAGAACAAAACAATAAGTAGGTAACATCAAATCGATAGATTCCCTCCCCAAACTAAAACGAAACATTGTCCTCAATGTTTAAGGCGGGTCTCTACGCAAATCTAAGCCGTTTATTAATTATGCAAAGATAAACGTGAATCGATAAGATGAAAGGATATCGGATTTCCCCAAACTAATGACAAGCAAAGGCTAGGAAGCTCGAGTGAATCGGGACACAACACCGAACACGAGAGTCTTCAGAAAAGTTGGGTCAATCCTGCAAACAATCACAAGTACAAACAACAAACACAAAGAACGGAAGAGTACAAGCCTCCTCACAACACATTAGAAACTAGAAAGAAAAATAGAAAATGGATAAGCATGGGGTGCCTCCCATGAAGCGCTTTGTTTTTGGTAACCGAGTCATATAGAGCTTGAACTCGATCCAGAATTCGAATCCGTTCTAGGGAAGCACATGAACTTGCTTCAGAGAAAAATGAAAAGTAGAGATGCCGGGGTCAAAAACGAAGTCCCCACTCCTGAGAGAGGGAGAATAATAGGAGAATCCTTGGGGTAGGTGAAAAATGAGAGAAAAGTCCAAATGACAAATGTGAAGGAATTGAAATCTTCAACATTTAGGAATAAAACAATTTCCCCTTGGTTAAAATGTTCATCATTCATGGCCGTATCGGGCTTAAAATTTAAGCAAACGTCTGGTGGTTCTGGAGGAGGACGAGGAGATGATGGGGTGTCTTGATGATCAAGGTTAGGTAACTCATTATCTTCATCTTCGGAATCATCATTCTCAACACCTAGTGGAATTAAATCATCTGGAATGAGGAATATATCGATCTCTTCATGAACGGGGTTATTATCCTCAATGGGGATAAGAGATACGGGAAGAGATTCGATAATTGAACTCGGATTAGCATGAACATTTTCCTATGACCTGGAAGTTAAAACCTCACAAAGCAAAGTCATACGACTAAGATAATCCTTATGTTCACGAACAACCCTTGAAGGAAGTGTAATAAGTTCACCGGCGAACTCATGGTGAAGAGGATCACTCCTCGAAGAAAAAGTAATTGAAGTATTATGGATGGATTCATTTTGTTCTGGTTCATGATCGAGAATCACTTTGTGCACGAGATTATGGGTGGTATCATCACTAGGCAGATTCTCAAGAAAAATTATGTCTCCTTCTGAATCAAAATAACCTTCCTCAAAATTAGAAGAAACTTCCATGGCTAGAAAAGCATCGATCTCATTAATTTTGTCTTCTGGATCGGAACACTCAACCTTATCGGACAAATGTGTGTTAAGTAAAACTGGCTCATTGGAATCTAAATCGTTGGATTTCTTGTTTTCAACATCTTCATCTATCTCGTTAAAGAGAGGATTTCCGTTACTAGAAGTGAAGTCATCATCAAATTCGAAAAGAGGGTTTGAATAAACTTGAAAACTTTCTTCATGAACACCTTTTTTAAGAAGAGTGAGTTCATCGGCGAACTCCTCAAGATTTTCACTAGTCTTCACCGGAGAAGAACTAGGAGGAAGAGCATCCGGAATGATTAGTGGTACGCCACTAATGGCTCCATCCTTTTAAAAAACAATGCAGAAATAGCATGAGTCAAATTGCTTATTTCATGCTTTTTTTCACATTTTTTTAGCATAAAAACAAGTTCATCGCTTCCTACTCTTAAGGTTTAATTTTTCCTGGTAAGAACAATGAGAGCATATGCGGTGTGCATGAAAGGTCTCCTAAAAAAAATAGGCACTCTCGGTCTGTACAAAATTAACCACCACACAATAAGCAAGAAAGAGTGAAACCATCAACATCAAACTACAACAATCCTCGCATAACCATAGGGTGCGTAACGGAACGGAAAGCAAGCTCACGATGTCATTCGGGTAGGGCGTTCAAGCTCCAGCCCAAGTTGCTTGTAGATAGAATGAGGTAAAAGATTTATGCTAGCTCCAGAATCGGCTAAAGCATTAGTCCTATCAAGTTCTTGTAGAGCACACGGAATAAGAAATTTTCCGGGATCTTCGAGTTTCTCGGGAACTTTGTTCAAGATGATGGCAGAACATTCAGCATTTACGGTTGTGATGGCGATTTCTTCAAGTTTCTCTTTGTTTCTCAATAACGTGCTTAACCATTTGTTGAATTTCGGCATTTCGATGAGAGCATCTTTTAAACCAATTTCTAAATGTAGTTGTTTAAACAACTTCATAAACCTGCTCTGCTGAGCACTGGGTTTATCATTCTCTCTTACTTTCATCCTCTCGGGGTATGGAAGTTTAGGTTGATATGAATCAGGATCTGAAGAATTAGGCTCTTGAACAGTTTTCTTAGCCTTTGGTTTCGGAATTTCAATGAAAATGGAATCATAATCCTCTGGAGGTGGTACTTGTGCGGTATTTTCTGAACTTGGTTTTTGCACTTTGTCTATTGACGTCTCATGGTTTTGTTCGGGTTCCTTTGGAGGAGTAGAAACAATGGGTGTAGGAACAAGAGGAGTCGAAGGTCCTTCACAAGTCTTACCACTTCGTATGGTGATAGCATTAACATGCTCTCGAGGGTTAGTTACGGTTTGACTTGGTAAAGTTCCTGAATTTGAAGATGAAGCGGTGTTGGAAGTTATGAACTTAGAAAGCATTTTTGTTAAATTTGTCATCTGGTTTTGTAAACCTTGGCCTTGATTTTGCATATTTCGTAACACAGCATCATTAGCCTTGACATAATTCTCGAAATCGGTCTTTGAAACGCCTTGCATTTGTTGAGGAGGAGCTTCATAAACTGG
>BQNB010122316.1:2788-20306 GCA_026074375.1 Tanacetum coccineum
TGATTTACGAAAGAAATCACATATGATACTTTGTTACCAAATTGTAAAATACAAATATCACATATGATAATTCAAATATAAAAGAATCTGATGTAAAATCATATATGATTTCCTAGAATATCACATATGATATATAATAGAATCGCATTCATGTAAGATCAAAAATAACAAAATTTAAGTGAAAAAAGAATTATAACACTTGTTCTTATAACAATCAAACATAAAAGAGTTTTTTTTAAACAAAAATTTCTTCTTGAGCAACAACTTAATGTTGAACACGATTTGTTCTTGATCTTCAAACCTCTTAGGGCACCTACTCTTGTTATGATCAAAACTTCCACATAATGAACAAACATTCATGTTCTTCAATTATGAAAATATAAAATGAATATAAAAGAATAAGTAAACTGTATTTTGGAAAAATGAAATATCATATATGATAATCACATGTTATATATATATAACAAAGCAGTATCATATATGATATGATATATGATATCATATATGATATACGTATGAAAAGTATCATATATGATATATATGATATATCATATATGATATATCAAACACGTAAACCAAAAGTTACTTAAACTGCTTATTGCTAACTGATAAGCTAAATGCACTTTAATTCGGCTTATATGAACAAATTAATCTAATAAAGCTTATTCAGAACATAAAAAAAAAACTAATAATAAAGCTTACTAACACTAGAAACATAAATAAGCTAACAAGATAGCTTATAATTCATCAAAATAAGCTAATAAGCTAGCTTATAATTCAGCAAAATAAATTCAGATGATGATGATTAATAAACTTATTTACATAGATCATCTAATAAGGTAGCTTATCTCTAGCAACAATTAATTCAGATCATTTGTTCAAATAAACTGAATTATAAGCTCATAAATTTAAATGATAATAAATTAATAAGCTTATTCACATCAGATAAGCTAAAATAATCTAACCTGATGTTAATCAATTGAAGAAAGAGATAATTGATCGAAGATCGATCGATTATTTTTTTTTGTTGGTCGGTCGATTCTTTGTGGATCGGTGTAGAGTGAGAAAAAAAGGTGGTGCTGGAGAAAACACACATTATGTGTGTGTGTATTATGAGTTGTTTATGAAAGAAAAATATATATATATATTGTACAAAAATACGCATCTAGTGTAAATAGGCAATTTAATCTCAACCATTGGATGAGATGAAGATAAAGGGTGGGGATGAGTCTCCCGATATCTAAGAAAACTTTGGTATCCAAATGAACCTAAATCTTATTTTTTAACGCTTTTTTCAACCGCATTGGCAAACTATCTAGAATTTTACATGCTTCTTGTCAAAGAAGCACGTTAAATTCCAATTTCTAGGTGCTTTAAAGCGCTCTGACATATATCTTGGATGCCAAAATACATGTTGTCTACATTCTTACACGATAATATATATCAGTATAAGATGTCTCTGACGGATCCGAGCACACAATATTCTGAGTTTGAGATATAACTATCTCACATATAACGCTAAGTTAGATATCCTCTCATATTTATAAGTTTTATTTAAAAGGTTTTTCTAACTTGTTCTTCAGGGACACAAGTTAAAGAGGGTTCCACATCCTGTGTGTCACCTTTTGAGTGGTCAGCAGTCATTCAGTGGTCCCCATTTCAGGCCTACTGACTGGCCATTCATAAGATGTCACGCAAACGGTACGACCCTTTTTAACCAATGCCTCTGAAACACAAGTTAGAAAAATCCTTATTTAAATTCTGCTTTTAAATTACTACTATTGGCTGACATAAAAAATTGAACGGAAACAAAGTATAATGAGATTATATAAGATTGTTCTTCATCATCATTTTATGCAAATTATATGCTAATACTACGTAGTATTTGATGGTGATTATGGCATAAATCATTACCCTTCTATACATGTTCTAAAAAGAAATTATGTTTCTAAAAATAGTTTTAACCATTTGCATAGATAACCAAAAAAGTTACTTATTAATGTGATATATGGCTAAGTTTGAAAGAAAGTAAAAAAAAAAAAAGTGATATAGGTGTGTTAGGCTGTATCACACTGTCACAAATAATTTTTTCCGCGTATTAACCACCTTTTATGTGACTTGTTAGCGAAGAATGAGTTTTACTTCGAAAGCTTTTGCTATAACAATTTCTACTTTTAGATTGGACGCAAAAAGAAAATGTGAGCCACAAAAGTGATGGTGGTGTACAAATTGTTTTTTAAATGATGTATACATATATATATATCAAAGGTAATAATAAATAGTTCTCCACATGTTTTTAATAATTTTTTTCAATATATTGGTAGATAGGTAATTTGCTTAACTCAAGCATATATAGGGGGTGTTTGTTATTGCGTTTGCCAGTAGATTATTTGATTATCACAACTCAAAAACGCAAAATATCAGAATTTAGTGTTTGGATAAAACAAGCTAAAAACTACTTTTCTGCGTTTTGCAGACTCCAAAACGCCATTTTGGAGAAGCAACCATATATCTTTGATCTCTTCTGGCTCTAGACTCGATTTGTGCACTTTTGGTTTTTGTAATCGGAGGCTGCAGCAGACTGCCACCTATTCAATATTAACAATCTCAGAGTAAGATGTTAATAGATAACGTGTGTATCTCCGTGACAAATGAGACAAGTTTCTTTTGAGAGAAACCCGAATGGCTGGGAAGGGTTGTGCATTACATCACTGGGTCCATGACGACTTTCTTCAATATCAATAATCATCATTGTGATTTTGATAGATTATGTATTGACCCGGTTTCTGCCTAAGTTGTTTGGAGGGCTTCTGCCTAAGTTGCAACTTGGGCCGGGCTTGGCTAAACTTGGGCTTTGAGCCCGAAACACGGACAATATTAGATTACAATCCAAGCCCGTTGAACCCGACGAGCCTATTACAATACAAGACCTAGTTTGACTTTATATGACCGATAACATTCTTGTTTGACTTAATATAATTAAGGCTAACAACCCACTTTACAGACGCTCCCATTTTGTCCTTTTTCGAGAAAGGTTTATCTAAGGCAGATTTTTCCGTTTTTAGGGTGAAAATTTGAATTCAAATATTTATTTTGAATTAAAACATTTCTTATATTTACAAAAATACTTTGTCTAATTATTTTTGTAAAAACCTTTTGTTACATTTATAAAAATGTAAAGTTAAGGACAAAAATTATTTCTTTGGTCATCCAACAAATTTAAAGTTTGTATGTTCATACCTTTAGTGATTTACGTCGGGTGCAAACTTATATTTGTTGTTGAAGCAGACTTGAGACGTCGAGAGATGTTGACGTATGAATGCATTGATGATTTGTGATTACAAGTAACTTGAGCACTTTACGTTATGTGTTATAAGTTACATGCTTGTCATCACCAAAACATGAAGAGAATGCATAGATTAAATATTCTACCAACAAAGCAGATCACGAACAATGCAGACCATGATCAAAGATAGCAACCAGCAACAAGTATACACACAAATAAGCAGATCACGAACCAAAAATCACAGCCGACTGGTAATCACAATAAACCAAGGATCAACTAAAATAATGTAAATAGGATGACTAACTATCACAGCAACCAACGATCGTCTTAAACTTGTAAATAAGCCGACTGGTTATTAATAAACCAACGATCGACGTTAAAAGAAAATAACGGTAGAAGAGTAGGGTTTATGAGGTGAGGCATGTTTTAGGGTTTACGATCTTACGATGGTTGATACCATGTGAGTTTGTAAAGTGGTGTCCGTTGATAATAATAACAAACGATACATATATAGTGTACAAGCCTTAACAAAATAGATAATCGGGCTTCAGCCCATTACAAATACGTCTAACATATTTAACATCATGAAAATCCTAATTGCTCTAGTTTATGAGGGAGGTTATATTAGAAACCCTCTATTTCTTGGATACTGGGGAACCAATCCCACCCATCCATCCAAAAAGATCTAAAGGCTGAGATTAAAATCCACTTATTAACCAAAAAGAAAAAGAAAAATAATAAAAAAAGCGGAGGGGTATGTTAGTTATTTAACCCTCACAACCACCCACACCTCCAATCACTCACCTCGTCTTTTTCAGATCTATCTATCTCTCTCTCTCTCACACCTAACACCATTAAAAACACATACAAACACATAGTTTTACGAATTCAGATCTGTTTCGACATCTTTGAGCAATTATCTCTTCTTCAGTTCATTAACATCAGGTAAAGTTCATCCGATCTGATTTTTTTGTTTTTTAGCTTATTTGATGTGAATAAACTTATAATTCAGCTTATCATCTTTTAGCTTATTTGACGAATTATGTAAATTTATAGTGTTGAATGATAAGCTAACTTATTAGGTGATTGATGTGAATAAGCTTATGAATTATAAACATCTGAATTTATTATGATGAATTATAAGCTAACTTATTAGCTTATTTTTATGAATTATCAGGTTTTATGACTTAATCTACGCTGAACAAATATAGTTTGACCTGTTAGTGAAAGATTATATATGATAAGTTGCCTGAAAAAAATGTAAAAAATTATGGATTGTATCATATATGATATAATATGTTTTAAGCATTTATACTATATCATATATGATAATGTGCTTGAAAATAAAATACAAGCAGTTTGTGATCTCCTGGGGAGTACTAAAAAGTTAGTTTTGTGTATAATATCATATATGATAATCTGCTTGAAAGTTAACTTCTTTAACATTATAATATATCATATATGATAATGTGCTTGAAAGTTAAATCAAATCTTTTTATTTGTGTAGAGAAGGCTGTTTTCAAGACTTTTTAAACACCGCAAGCATCCAAAGGCCCAAAAAGCTCAATGAAGAAGCTCATGAATTTTCATTTCACAGTCAAAATGTATTCTTCGTTTTTCTCTTGTAATATCCGTATGGAGTTTTGACGTCTACAAACGATTATTGTAAACCATTGGAAACTGGTGCAATGTCTTGCAATAATGGATTAACTTTCTTGGTTCTATGTCCTCATGTTATATGTTAAAATGAAAATGGTGAAACATTTGTGGATGTGATTTTTAATATTATGTCTGTTTTGTTAAAGTTTTATTGCACCTTCATAATCACTTCCAATAAAAAAGCATTAGAACATAAACACATGTTATCATTGTTTAAATATCAAGTATGATAGTTGATAAATCAGTGATGATCATGTTAAATCATATGTGATTTACGAAAGAAATCACATATGATACTTTGTTACCAAATTGTAAAATACAAATATCACATATGATAATTCAAATATAAAAGAATCTGATGTAAAATCATATATGATTTCCTAGAATATCACATATGATATATAATAGAATCGCATTCATGTAAGATCAAAAATAACAAAATTTAAGTGAAAAAAGAATTATAACACTTGTTCTTATAACAATTAAACATAAAAGAGTATTTTTTAAACAACAATTTCTTCTTGAACAACAACTTAATGTTGAACCACGATTTGTTCTTGATCTTCAAACCTCTTAGGGCACCTACTCTTGTTGTGATCAAAACTTCCACATAATGAACAAGCATTCATGTTCTTCAATCCTGAAAATATAAAATGAATATAAAAGAATAAGTAAACTGTTTTTTGGAAAAATGAAATATCATATTTGATAATCACATGCCATATATATATAACAAAGCAATATCATATATGAGATTAAATTTAAATGATAATAAATTAATAAGCTAAAATAAGAACATAGTTGATGAATCTAACCTGATGTTAATCAATTGAAGAAGGAGATAATGGATCGCAGATCGATCGATTGTTTTTTTGTGTTGATCGATCGATTCCTTGTGGATCGGTGTAGAGAGAAAAAAAAAGAGAAAACACACATTATGTGTGTGTATTATGAGGTGTTTATGAAAAAAATAAATATATATATTGTACAAAAATACATCTCTAGTGTAAATAGGCAATTTAATCTCAATCATTGGATGAGATGAAGATGGAGGATGGGGATGAGTCCCCCGGTATCAAAGAAAACTTTGGTATCCAAATGACCCTAAATCCTAGTTTATTCCCTATAAAACACAAAGAACTCAGTTGTTTAGATATTGAAAATATGGGTTCATTTCAATCCAAAGTCTTTAGTCTATTGGTATGTGAGTGACTCGCTAACCTATAGGTTGTCGGTTCGTTGAAGGTATTTGCGAGATATATTATGTGATAGGTGGTATAAGTGTGAAAAAATTGCCGGTAAAAAAAAGAATTCTTACTTTATGTGCATCGACTTGCCTACGATCATAGTTTTATGTTTACAAAGAGGAACAAACTACACAAGTATCCAAATGGATATGTATTACGCAATCCGTTCTTAATCCAGACCTGTTTTCTCACTTATTGAGCTTGCAGCATCCTTAAACCATGATGTTTGGTTTTCTCATACTCTAGTTTGTAGCGTCTATTAGTTGTATCTAACGACATTTGGTCAAAGATGTAGCCTAATGGCGGGTTGATTTTTCTTTTTTTGTTGGGATAGTGAAACCCAAAGTTCAACCTCAAGCAAACAACTTTGGGCCAATTTTAGGCGACTAGCTCAGTGCGATTCTCTGAAAAAGCTTTTCAACAAAAAGTGTCATGTTCTCTCCAAATAAGCACGGAACACTGTACCTTGAAGGTAAGGTGATGACGAATCATGTGACTCGAGTCCATATTACAGATTATCATTAGCAAAAACAAAAATGTGTCACATATGCATTTGAAACATAATTCAGTGATAAGACCAGGTCAACTCCGACGTCTAACAATTTAAAATCCTGTGAGGTAGATAATTCGCACACATGACACATGAAAGAGGGCCCTCGTTCAAAAGTGTTTATGTTTGAAAAATGTGAAACAATAATATGTCAATTAATTGCGATAACAGTTAAGATAAACTTTAGTTAAGTCATGCGATCGAAATCGTGACGATACCTCTACCAAAGAGTCAAATAAAAGTTACAAAACTTGAGTCAAAGAATAACAAATAAAGTATTCAAAGACAAACTCAAGACTATTGCTAAAATCGACCAATGCAACTTCAGCGACTAAAAATGCGAATTTACTAAATCAAATGTTTAATAAGGGGGCATTTGTTTCGGCTTATATGTGGGCTTATGAGCTTATTTGATTTCGGTTTATATAACATTAGCTCTAATTTTCTGGCTTATATTGAGACTTATGGGCTTATCCGCTTATATAAGTTTATCATATCGTGTTAAACTTGTATAAGCTAACAAGTCTTAAAATAAGCTGAAAAATTAAAGCTTATGTTATATAAGCTGAAACCAAATAAGCTTATAAGTCCATAAATAAACCGAAACAAACACCCCCTAAGCTACGTGAATGGTTATGCGGAGATAAAAAAAATTGCTTAATCCGTTCAAATTATAAGTTCATAGTTTGTCTAAAAATAAGTGCTTATCTTTATATTTTAATCATTCAAAATGGTTTTTAAAAATCAACATGACATGTTATTGATGTACAGTGTAACGATTTCGACTTATTTTGAACTGTGCACAATATAAAACTCATCTTATAATTTAAGATGTAAGGAATATATATTTTCCCATTAATATGTCTGTGGGACATGTTTATTAATCGCATAAAAAATCATTTTAACTTAACGATTTTTTTACGTTTTGAAGACGATAAATATAGAAGTGTATTACGTAAAAGTTTACTAAAGTTTTAATAAACATTAGGTTATAGTTATCCTTTGTTAAAAGTCACTTAAAATAGATATGAATATGTAAACTAGCTTAATGATGGAAAGTGTTCTTATCTCATATAAACACTTGTATCATCCCTCAATTACTATGTTTGGTAAATTTTTACAGATTTTCAAGTTAAGGATAATTATATATACACCAAATTTAAATACCAAAATGTCATATTCATTCAAATTACAAGTTTAAATGCATGATATACCATGTAATTAAAACATGTTTTAGATAAATATGACATTATGATATTTAAGTTGGTTGAATATGAAATTGACTGCAAATCAGGGATAATTCCATATACTTTGTCTTCTTTAGACTCTAAAAGTTTTCATATTTTTGAGATTTGACATGTTTAGGATTTTAAATTAACATCTCAAAATACTCAAAATAATACTGCAGTAAATGAATTAAATACAGGTAAATAAATGGGAATTATATAATGTGTTTGCTATGAATATGATAAAGTGTCCATTGGGCTTAAATAGTATTAGGCTAAGTATAAGTAACTTTAACCGGGTTTCATACTTTTCTGTATAATTAACGTGTCTTGGATTTGTTAATGAGACTATTATAGTACTGGAAGGCTGAAATAAATCAAATAATTAAACAACTTGGTCTCAAGTTAGAAAGGGAAGTGCCAACATATTCGTTTGATCATTATTTTTTCTTAGCATTGGAGCTTTGGGCACATATCACCACAACATTACTATCCTCCGATCATCGTTTATTAGCCGTTGATCTGGAGGGATCCTTATTTATTTATTTTCGTTTGATCATTAGTTTTTCTTCTTCTTCTTTCCAACTTATGAACTTTGTCACCCAAAACCCAAGCCGTCGTAATACAACCAAAGTATGTTGAGTTGCCATCAATCAACGATATTTTTCTTCATCATATAATCAACCATATTTTTATTCATCATATAATTTTTCTTCAACTTGTTCTTGCGGTCGATGCCAATAGTTAACCAACAAATTGCCACTCAGTTCAAAAAGGCAAAGCAAGCCATATCGTGAAACAAAATAAATAAAAATGTCACAAAAGGATGAAGCCGTAAATAGCATACAACTTTGTCGTCGAATATAACTCAACAAAAACAAATAAGAGGAGAAAAGAAGAAGAAAAAAGAACAAGAAGAAGAATACGCCTACAACATTCATTTCAATTTGTCCCCGAAAATCTTTCATTCAAACTGCGAATGAGTGTTAGATGATTAGTTAAGTTAGGCATAACCCAATTGTGGGCTATGATCCACTTAGTTTAAGGTTATGATGTTGCTTATCCTCTAAGCTACGTTTCGTTAGAAATAGATATGCAATGTATGAGTTACAAACTTACAACACAACTAATAATACTATCTTTGCTATTTTACAAAAACGAATTAATTGTGTAATACAAAAGCATACAAGGCAAAGAAAAAACCAAATATGAACCTCTTATATCAAACATAGTATATGAACGTGACAGCAAGTTCTACTCCGTATTATCTTAACATTAAATGGCCAACTTTGAAAGGTTAAGCAAGTAAATAGTGTAACTTGGCAGTGGTTGTATAATCTCACCTATACAATTTCATTTTGACCAACAATTTGGATTGGCACATCTTCATATAAACCCAATATACAAGGAGTTAAGGTTTGTTGTGGAAATAAGATTAGTAGATGGCATGATGGTGACAAGAAGAAACCTTACTAATAAAAGAAGTTGCCATTAGTTAATTAGAATAGATTAGATGATTATGAAACAAACAAAAGTAAAAAATAAAATAAATTAGTAGGTCTCAAAACATGTTATGACATGTTATGAGGGATATTGATTTTGTTGGTGTGACTAATGTTGGTGTTACCTTGTGCTTTTATAAACACTCAAAACAAACCTGCTTTACCACTTTTTGCATGTCTTTTTTTACCAAGTATACCCAGAAAACTATGCTTAACAAAACCATATTATTAAAACAAAACTTACAAATGAAAACTTAGCATAAAGTATTGTTGTCTATAATATCAAAGGCATGATGTTTGTGTTACCTAACGAATTGAATACTATTCTTTTGAAAAAGTCATTGCGCCTCCGTCAATATATAGCAGTAATCCGCTCTAAAATTGTTGACTGCGATTCCTTATAGGACAGCAAGAAAAACATTTACACTCGTTCTTGCTGGCATCCTTATATTAAAAAAATAATACTACATCCGTCCTAAAATTATTGTCAATCATTCCTTTTTTAGGACGGAGGGAGTAATACTATCATATCTATATTTAATTAAATATTATTATCAAATACGGGTCTATATGACTTTGCTCATACCGTTATTTTGTATTCATTTTATAAACAATACATCGAGTTTACATGGTTAATGTTTTTTAAGGGTTCAATCAATTTCATGTAATGTGTTTCTTTTTTAATTATGTTGTATATAAAGTAAACCAATTTTTCTTCCTTATGTTTGAATTGTAGACGGTAGACCTACAATTGGAAAACTGAAGGAAAAATCAAACTTAAAAAGTTAAAACTTAAACCTCATACACATTGTAGTTCATGATTAAAATCAACAAATGTGCATTACATTCTCGCTTTGAACTCACGAGACTTTGTATGTTTTGTGAGTAAGTTACGTTATATATATAACTGTAGGGTGTCGTTATTTTTAAAGAGATAATAACGATATTCAATCTCATATGAGCGGCGTATTAAGAAGATATACAGGACTGTCATATACAGTAATATTTTACTTGAAGAGAGAATTTGTTCATATAATTTGAATTCCAGCTCGATTTAATTTTTCGACTCGAAAAGAGGCAAAACTCAAAATTCTGTTTTGTTTAAACTAAAGTACAAACATTACATTTTTATTTTCTATTTGTATCAACGAAGTAAAAGCGTATACTCGTCAGATATTTGTTAGTCATGGTGCTGCGAGCCTGCGACGTTAGAAATATACGTGCGGCGTTATAGGCGTGCCCTGTTGTGGATATAAAATTTTCAAGTCAAGTTTAAACGACAGACTAAAATTTGTTGTATTCTTCACCAAACTATTTGGTCAACACACCTAAATTTCTAATATTAGTATATATGGTCAATATACCGTGCTTTGACCAAGCTATTTTACATTGATCACCTCATACTATGCTAGCTGTTGCAAATTTACCCCTTGTTAAGTCTGAGATATTTGCTTCAATTCAAGGCTAATTAAGAGGAGTCAATAATTTATGTTTCTTGATTCCGAAACGCCAATGTACATGGTTTTGATAATGAGAGTCTAGCTAGTCAAAGTATTGTAATACCATTTAGTAACCATGTGAACGACACAAGGTAAAATTGTTAAAAACCCCACATGAAGGGTTTTGCTTGATTTAAGTTTGTTTGAATGTAGGCTTAAACTCCGTATATGTCAAAATTTGAGAAGCCATGGGAAACAAAAAGACAAGACCCCCTTGTCATCATATTCATGCCGCAAGTATATATGGTTAGTAGTGTTGTCCAGTGACGAAGCCAGGATTTTATATACGGGTGGGCCAAATATCAACGTAGCGATTAATGAATAGAATGTCGTCATGATAGAATGATATAATTCTAAGAAATGTATGAAATAAGCTTTAAAGAATATGTGCTATAAATCATACATTTGTCTTGCTTTTTAATCCCATGTCTTAATTGAGTGGGCCAACTTGTCTATTAAGATACCAATTTCAATTCAATAGAATGCATGTGAAGTAACTCTTAGAATCTTGGGGTGGGCTTTGGCCAACCCAAGTTTGTAAGTAGCTCCGTCACTCGTGTTGTCAGCTTGTAATATCAATATTCCATATCTGTTCTATGATACAATCATTTAATCGGGATATACTGTATGTGAGCTAGTAAATACTTTAAAAGTTAATATTTTTCATTCAAGGCTCGAGCCACATCCCATGAACGTATGTAGACAAGAGAGAAAAAAAATATTAGTTACGAGTTACTAGTATTCGCAGCTATGCAAGGGATGATTATACATTCGTTAGGGTTGCCTACACGCGTATATTTAGATAGAGTGAAAAAAATACCTTTAAATAAATTATACGGAGTAATGTTTTAGCATGAAATACACTTTGTAAATGTTCAAATCAACCCGAAACTCCAGATTCTTTCCTATACAGAAAGTTAATTGTTCAATCATAATCTACCCGAAAAAACAAAATCAAATGAGTCAAATTGATTTGAGCTGGTAACATAACTATAGTTTCATAAAATTGAATAAAGAGTCAAGCGTTGTTCATGTTTGAACAAAAAAATAGTTGAAGGTAGTTGAACGTAATTAATACAAGACATAAGTATGAATGAACTAAACTGCCAAAGTCAAATACCATGTTAGTTAAATGACACCCTAACCGTCCTTACACGCTGTTTGCCTCCTATATATTGACACTATCAACTCTCACAACCAACCCAACTTTCTCCTTGAATCATTTAGCTTCGAAAAGACAAAGATGGCAATGAAAAACTTAGGTTTCACTTTTGTTATTATTGTTTTATTAGCGACAACACACTTTAGTGCTGTCTACTGCCGAAGCACTCCAACAACCGACAACAACAGCATTTCAACCATTGCGGACACTGAATGCAACCAAAGTGGTGGAGAAATAGCGGAATTCGGTGTTTCATCAACTAACAACGGAAGTAATGTTGATTACAGCGAGAATAGAAGGTTGAAGATGAGATCAATAGCATACAAATTAGCTTCTGGACCAAGCAAAAGAGGACCAGGGCATTAGCATATACATAATTTTTTCAATTCTTTTTTTTTTCTATTTTATTTTAGACCATAGAATTATATTTTTTTAGAAACTTGTACGTGCATGTATAAAAGGAAACTGTAACGAATATACGAATGATTTAGTTAGTATTTATTGCTTAAAATTTGTGTTCTTCAATCTAATTGTTGTGTTGGAAGTTTGAAACGGATCATGTCCTTTTGAATAATGCAGGAAATTAGTGTTTTCTTTGAACGGCAAAGAAATCATCAGTATATATAATAAGGGCGTGTTTGGTTAAGAGAATTGAAAGTTGAGAAATGGAATTGGCATCATTTCCGGTATTTGGTAGGTCAAGGAATAAAAAGGGCGGAGATATATAAATTATCGAGAATTACGTTCTTTGTATTCTCATTTCCATCCGTATATGAATGGAGTTTCCATTGTTGTCTAAAAAATATCTCCGTCCTTATATTTTTAAAAATATAATAATAACAACTTTGGTATAAGTAGAGGAAGGACACGTGCTTGTTACATTCAAACACAATTTTTAAAAGAAAAAATTACATGTTTCGTCCTTATGGTTTATACCAAATAACACTTTCAATCCCTGTTCGATTTTAAATACACCACTCATCTCTAATTGTGAAAAAGTTATAACCCCGACGGTCCCTATTTTAGATGAGTGTTAACTTTTTCCGTTAAATGTATATAGTGAAGTGATATTTTGGCCTTTTTGCTCCTGTCACCAGCTTTATTATTATTATTATTATTATTATTATTATTATTATTATTATTATTATTATTATTATTATTATTTTGATTATAAATCACTTTATTAAGAAACTTAAGAGATTACAATAAATTAGAGAGGAGCCGAGATACTATCTGGGCTCCCACTCCTTTAGCAATAGCGAAACCGATCTTATTAAATATATGAACAGCACTACGTGCCCCAATGTCCTAAGCCACGGAGAACTTCTGGATCCGCTTTAGCAATGTAACCGCGTCTGCCTCTAATTCCCCCAAAGAAGAGAAAGAAAAAGGAAAAAAACCCATATCCAATAGCCGCACACTTGGTCATATACTTACCGTGTTTACGCTGTACAACATCAATCACGGCCTGACCGGGTATGAAATCAGCCATCCCGGTTTGCGTCAAAGGTGAAGATCCAGTCAGATTCACACACACATCAAGTCCTTCACCCTACGAGTAAAGTAACATATCTGCTGGACGTAATGGTTTGTCACGCCCCCCATCCAACCCGATATCAACTTCCTTACCAGCTGAAATCTCATAACGATAACATATGTCGACAAGGGTATCGCGCACAACGTTATGACGATGTTTAATACCAATAATCCTAGCACAAGATACAACATGGTCTCCAGAAATATCCTCAACAAAAACCCTTGAACAAGCTGAACAAGGCTTCAAAACAGAAAATAAAGGGATAGCTAACCGATAACACAAAACACAACGATAAGTCTTACCGTTCATAGTTTGTCCCAACCCAGAAATAAGGACCTTTCTAAGCCAGTCAGAGGTATGATCCTCCCTTTAAGAAGTTCACAAGGCCATCTGTCGAGGAGATAAAGAAAATTATTATTAGAGTTAATTACATGGGTCGTCCCTGTGGTTTAGGCCAAATCCCTATCTTGAAACTATATAACATCATTCGTCCCTATCTCATGTTTTTGACGTAAAACTATGTAACACCATTCGTCCCTATCTCTTGAGATAGGGACGAACGGTGTTACATGGTTTCGAGATATGGTCGATTCATCCAAAAAAAGAAATAGGGACGAGATCATAGATTTGACCTAAACCACAGAGACGAACCATGTAATTAACTTTTATTATTATTATTATTATTATTATTATTATTATTATTATTATTATTATAAATATTCTAGACACAATCATACTCTGATCTTATTTATCATCCCCAACACAACAAACAATCCATAAAAACAAATCCACCATACCCTGATCTTCTTTATCATCCCCACTACAACCATTCATGAAAATAAATCTACAACCCCATATATTATCTATTAAAAATAAAATACACACATAAAAACCAATCCCTATTCTTCTTTATCATCTCCCAACATAACCGATGACGTATAGTATGGACTGGTCTGGCCCACACATACTATTATGGGCTTGATAGCTGATAATGGGCCTCTGGCCCATGTATCAGGGTCGCGGCCGCCAGTCTGCTGTCCGCGGCCGCGGTATCTTCACAAGATATTCCTAAAGATAACCTAACTAAATAAGAGATATGCTTTACTTATTAAAACCAGCTAGGATAATGCCAAATCCCTAAAACTTCGGCCGTATCTTGAGCCGCAAGTCATGGAAACCCTAAAGGTTATTTTGCCTATAAAAGGAACACGATCGTCATCAATGCAGGTATCTTCTACAAGCTAAAACCCTACTTAAGCTCGATTACTCCCAAAAACCATATACTTACTCTCACACCGGAGTCCAATCGTGGGATCCGCTCCCACGATAAGATTAACGGTGCTTTATTCCTTGTGCAGGGTCCTCCAAACAAGTTCACTTGGTACAAGAACAAGGTGCTACATATCCGAATAGCTGCATATTCGGACCTAACAAGACCCGACCTAACTTTTGTATCAACAAGTTGGCGCCATCCGTGGGACCCAACACTAGGAACTACTCTCGTAAGAATGAGCGCAATGGCTAACACAACCCCCATCATGACCACTGTCACGAAAACAACAACCAAAGAAAAAGCGTCGAAAGAAACGGATGCCGCACCCCGGGTAAACATCTAGGACTTTTGCGAGGAACACTACAAAGATATCTTGCCGGTCATCATGGATAAGATTCGCCATGATAAGCGAAAAGAAGTCCATACTAGGCTGGACTTTAGGGACAATACCAAGAGAAGTCGAAGAACGAGAGAAAGCTCTCAAAACTCAAGTGTGGGGACCTGGTCCGCAAGGCACCGAAACCCGTCAGAAAAGCCCAGGGTGAAGGATCGCTCTAGAGACGGCAATGGAAACGTGTTTGGCCGGCTAGGTCACCGGAGGCAAAGCGCGTTCGACCGGCTTAGCGACACTTACTCGCCAAGCACGACTAAGTCTGGCCCGGATAGGACGAGCTCTAGATATCACTCTCAAAGCAGAGGTCGTCCTCACAGACGGGACTCTCCCCCGAGCTGAGGCCATTCCCGAAGTAAAGACCACTCCCGTGGCGTCAAAGAATCATATGATAATACCTACTCCTCTTATAGGACGGAGTCCAGTCATGGGCATCGCTCTCGTGACAGGGGCCGTTCTTGTATCATGAAAAAAGGGAGGACAAGCGAGTCCCCGCTATCTCGTATATCAGAGAGCGACACCAGCGACGGAGGACGCTATAAATCAGCGTCAAAGAGGCAGAAGCTTATAGATGAAGAAGACTTGGCAGTGCCCTGGACATGTGAAGAGGTTGATCCATTCATACCTCGAATCTGCAACTTTAAGAGCTCGCGGAAAACACGAATGCCTAATAACGTTAAAACGTATGACGGAACAGGAGACCCAAAGGATCATGTAAAAAATTTTCAAGCCGCAGCACAGGTAGAACATTGGGCAATGCCTACATGGTGTCATATGTTCAATTTTACCTTAATAGGGACCACGAGAGTGTGGTTCGATGAGCTCCCTTTGGAAAGCATAGATGGATACAAGGACCTTAAAGCGGCATTCTTAGCATATTTCATGCAACAAAAGAAGTATGTAAAAGATCTAGTGGAAATCTACAATATCAAACAGAGGGATGGAGAGACCCTCGAGGATTTCATGGAACACTTCAAAGTGGAGACTGGGCGCATAAAGGGAGCCCCTGAGTGCATGCGAATCTTTGGATTTATGCACGGGGTTAACAACCCTGAGTTGACAAAATGCCTCAACGAGCACCTTCCAAAGACTATGGAGGAAATGATGACAGTCACTACGGCCTTCATACGAGGGGAAACTGCCACCGCTTCCAAAAAGAAAGACCGCGCGTCATGAAACCACAGGTTCAGTACAAACGGCATGTTTCTGAGCGGAAATCTGATTTTTGAGGTCAGTCGAGGGAAGGACGGGGGCCTAATAGGTTTACCCCCTCACTAGAACACCTAAGGAAATCCTCGCGACCGAAGCAGAAAAGTTCAAACCACCACCACCCATGGTAACCCCGGTGGAAAAAAGAAGCAGCAGCAAGTTTTGCGACTTCCACAACGATAAAGGACACAGCACGGACGAATGTATGCAGTTAAAGAAGCAGATTGAAGAGTTGGTGCGAGCAGGAAAACTCTCGCACTTGATAGAAGAAATTAAGCAAGGCCGAGATCAAATGAAGAATGGGAAGAAGGAAGCCCCAGCCAAAGATAAATCCCTCGCAATCTATATGATACAGCTGTGGTATAAAATGACAAGGCAAAAAGTGACTCAAAGTTTTGCCCGTGTCAACGAAATTACGTTCCCACCACTGACTACCAGCAAGGGGACGGAGGGTCCGCTTGTCATAGAAGCGAAAATTGACGGACACATGATTCACCGCATGTACGTAGACGGGGGTTCCTCAACGGAAGTACTCTACGAGCATTGCTTTAACAGGCTCTGACTGGAAATTAAGAGCCAAATGGTCCCGGCAACAACATCGTTAACCGATTTTAGTGGAGAACTATATGGCCGCTGGGACAACTTAGGCTCCTAGTGACAATAAGAGACGTAGATCATTCTACAAAAGCATGGATGATTTTCATGATCGTGATGTCACTATCATCGTACAATGGCATCATCGGAAAACCTGGAATAAGAGAGATTCGAGCGGTACCATCTACCGCCCACGGAATGCTTAAGTTTTCGATTGACGGAGGAATACTTACTATCCGTAGTACTGTCCTGATACCCGCTGAGTGTGCCACGGTGACCACATCGTCCAAGGATATACTCAAAGTGGCTCGAACTTCCAATGAACCCTGTCTTGCTCGAACTTCGATGAATGAACATTGTTCGGCGGTCATCTTGAACAAGTT
>BQNB010122317.1:0-20305 GCA_026074375.1 Tanacetum coccineum
ATATATACAAATAACATTCTGCTCTTTGT
Organism: Tanacetum coccineum; assembly: GCA_026074375.1. Taxonomy (NCBI): domain Eukaryota; kingdom Viridiplantae; phylum Streptophyta; class Magnoliopsida; order Asterales; family Asteraceae; genus Tanacetum; species Tanacetum coccineum. The sequence goes on from BQNB010122317.1 coordinate 30, forward strand.
CCATTTCTTTTTTCTTCGCTATGTTATCATATCCAGGAGGAAATTTAAAGGAGTTGAACATTGACTTTAATAGGCACTTCTTTAATCCATCTTGTTTTGGAAGAAATATCTGGTAATCTATTGTTTTCAATATACCTTCGCGCCGAAGCAACTGAAAATTCCCCCGACCCATTTAAATCCCACGACCATCTATCCTCAGATGGACTTAACATCACTCCCTCCAAATTCGTGCTTTGCGACGCGACAGCCTCACCAACTGTGCTCATTTGATTAGAAAGGCCTAGAAAATGATCACCTATTAAGCTTCTTTACCTCATACATGAATTCAACGCAAACAGTAATCAAGAATTCAAGATACATGGAAGTTTGAAGTGCACGTTAAATTCCTCCGATATATATTTTGTATCGAAAAGAAAAAAAAACAATTCTAAACACTTTCTAATGTCATACACAAGATTGGTTACGCGCGCGAGCTTACTAGCCAAGTATTTTAATACTCACAACTCAATTTGAGTATTGAGCTCGACTCGCTTTGAATCAAGGTGATTCCAAATATTTTGTCAATCAAATCTCCCGTGGTCCGAGGGGTATCCTGTCCTTTGCATCCCTACTTAAACTACAAACTTGTCCCCTGTTTTCACCATTAGAATTACAATTATTTTTATTTTATAGTAAAAAATTTCGCTCATGGTGTGCGCTATGAGAAATTTAATTTATTGTTTATACGAGGGACAAGAAGTCTCATGGTGCCATGGGAGACCTATGAATTTTTTTCGATATAACTAGTGTTGACTTTTGAAAAAACATTCATTTTTTTAAATGCATCTCGTTCATTGAAATGTATATCTAGTGTTACAGTTCAATAGATTTGTGCACTTGGTCAAAAGAAGGGTTAATACACAAAAAAATTACTAAAGTTTAACCAAATGTTCACCTAAGTTATTAAAGTTTTTTTCGTTACAAAAAGGTTACTCAAGTATACGGGTTTACTATTTGGGTTACTAAACCTTTAAAAGGTTACACTCGGGATACTCCGATGATGGGCAACCGGTTAATAACAAATTGTTTTTGCCACATCCTCACTTTGTGGGTCCTACATTTATTTAAGGCAGGATGTTTTCTCTTGAAAGTCATACTAGTAGAAGAAGAGGGAAAACTTTGTTTTGTGGTTGGGATTAAATAATAACTCAATATTATAAAAAAATGAAAAAAAGTAATGCCACATAGACACTTAACCCGTAATAAAAGGTCAAAACATACGGGGTAACCTATATAACCGGTAAACATAACTTGAGCAACCTTTTTGTAATGAAAAAAACTATAGTAACTTATGTGAACATTTGGCAAAACTTTAGTAACATATTTGTGTATTAACCCTCAAAAGAAAATGGTATGTTTTCATCCCACATAAGTCAAGCAAAAGAAACGTTACTAGTTTATATATTGAGGTGAGTGTTCTTTGTCTAAGTTGATTTGAATACATTGTTATTGTGAAATTACTGGTGGTAGTGATGTTATTAAAATCACTGCTACACTTTGATTCTCAATAAATTTGTATACATTGTTAACTTTTTTGTGTTTTTTTCCTTCTTTCTAAATTTGAAGATTGCCTGATATTTTACTACTAGTATTATGAAAGTATATTGCAAATATATTGTATGTGCTAATTTCGTAAATAATATGTAAGGACACAATTTCAAGTTACATTCTAGACAAAGAGAAAAAGATTGCATTTGTTCTTGAGAAAGGAAAATGCATCATAGCCGGAAAAATTGTGATGCGTATTTTTATAAGGAAGAGATGTGAGATAGGCATTGAGTTAAACTTTTTGGTAAGTATAAAAGACTAAAAGGTATTCTTATAGTGAAAGATTTGTGAGAAAGAATCTTCAAACAACATGTTAATTAATTGGTCCAAAAAGTATATCATCACAATGAGTTAAATGTCAAACTAGTTCATTATCATACCCTAAGCTAGTTACCAGGGACGGAATCAGGGGGTGTCCCGGGGGGTCCTGGGACCCCCATGGAATTTTGCGGCATAGTGTTAAATATTGTTAAATTTTGTGGCGTAGTGTTAAATTTTGTTAAATTTTTCCTAAGTGCACCTGGTCCAAAAAATTTGCATTCCTTGTTTCGTATAACTTTTCGTAAATGCACCTAGTCCAATTGCGTCCCTGTTCATGTCATATACTTTAACTAACTTTAGGAGTACATGGTGGTGAATATAAAAATTTGTCACAGTTGTGACCTTAACGCTAAACTTATGTATTTATGCAACCGATGTTTGATAAAATGATATGCTCTACCTAAAATATGTTTACTTTTAAGGTTTAAAATTGTTAACAACAAACGTAAAAAGCTAAATTTTTCTTTGTTTAAGTTAGCAGATAACACATATGAATGAGATTTTAATCGTTATTTCTTTTGACAGAAAGTTGATGAATAACAAATTTGGGTAACCAAATCTGAAATAAGCTGTGATGGATAAATATAGTATAAGTATTCATTGTAAACCTTATTGTTTTAATTTATTGTAAATTTATTGTTTTAATTTTCTTCTAGACGGCTTAGAAATATTTACCTTTAATTAGTTAAAGTTTGTTAATTTGTTGAATACTATTCTTTATGCCAAATTTTCCTTCTGCTGCTGTTAAAAGCGCTTAGGCATTGCTTGTATTCATTTTCTGACTCATGTATTTGAGAACTAATAATGTCGTTTTCTATAGGGTTTGGCATCACCAGGTAACCTGCAACAATGTTATGTGGCATGCTATTAGTTGCTATACGACCTGGTGTGTTCACGAGTCAGAAATTGTCCCTACTGTTGCCTCGTAACTGCGAAAGTGTTTGGTATCAAGCTCATACACCATATAGAGGCATGTTATGCTTCCTTTTGGGGGTTTGTATTGGGGGCAGAAGGTTTGTATATGATGTATGTATGATTGATGCTAAAGAGAATGAAGATATGAAATGGAAAATGGGAACTTGTATTGGAACAACTAGCATTTCACTCTTGCGTAACCCTCACTTCCTCAAGAATTTGTAAGTTCTTCAATTCCAATATGTATGGATATTATTTTGCTGAATTATATTGATGAGTTTAATCTACACCTTTTGCTTAGAATAACTAAATATGTTTAGTAATAAAATATGATGGACCAATAATGTTATAAACACAAAGTTAGGGTACTTAGTATGTATTATAGTTAGTTATTTACAGTTATTTTTGAAAGGTCATTACCTTTGATTCGAATAAACCAACACATCCTTTCATCATAACACCTGTTAGTATGTTATAAATAAGAATACATGTAAACAAACAAGATTGAACGAAAGTCAGATTAGTAAAAACACTTGTATTTCATAATCACAATTCGTTTTTCTGTTTCTTGGTATATTGTGACTACAGTTAGATCATAGATCTATCGAATAGGGACAATAATTGGCATCAGGGCTTGGTTGTTAACCAAATCATCATATACCAGAAATAAAACTTTTGTTCCTGTTTTGAATAAAAAAACCAATTCTTGTTTCAGCCAAAAACATTTGCAAAACTCGATAGAACACAATCAAAAAAATCATATTTGTGTTTGTCAAACGATTGTATCAAGAGAATCCAACTCTTGTCACCAAGTGATTAATCACTCTTGTGATTAAATCAACCGGCAACAAAAGGGTTTCATCCTTTTGCTTTGCAAGTTTTTTCAGTTTCAAGAACATCAAACCGAAAAAACCATAACCCAGAATCATCGTAGGTTAGGCACGGTTACAAATCTGAAACCAAGATTCAAAACAGAAAATCACATCGAACGGATAACATAAGTCATCATCAAGGGGCGGAAATTAAATCATCAGAAAGAGGAACGAACATCAATTGATTCAAGTTATCCACAAACGCCCAAAATCCGCGACTGTTCTCAAAAGATCCCCAAAATTGCGAAACCTTAATTTCGCACAACAATCAAGGGAATCCAGTGGTTCAAGAACACAATCACAGAGGATAAAAACGGTTAAACCGGCCATCTTAATCGGCGGTTAACCACCCACAAGAAAGGAAGAAGAAGACCAACCGGTCTCAAGAAAGAGACGCGTTTTTCCAAAGAGAAATAGAAAAAGGAGGCGCAAGTTTTAGCATAAAAAAAGAGGGCACAGGGTTATTAACCCAACAAGGTTCAAAAACAACATCTAACACCCTCCACTTTTGATAATATATATATTAGTAATAATATATATTGTATAGATTTTTTTCTTAAGAAAAGTTACTTCCGTTAGATTTTAAGTTAGTACTTTTCGAGGTTTTCTTTAGAAAAATATATAATAACCTAGTGACTACACTACTTATTATATTAAAAGGATAATTTAGAAAAATCAAGTTTTGTATTTTTGTCTAAAAAGGGAAAAATCTTTTCCACTTTTACAAATACAAAATAGCAAGTTAAACCGAATCCTAGTGATTCTTAGCAAGTCAAGACCGAATCCTTAGGTTCATAGCAAGTTCCGAGCCTTAAGATTCAAATAGAAAGGATCAATTATTTTGATCAAAGCAAGAAAGAGCCAGATTAGCAAGTGGGTCTGGAAAATACAATATTGATTAGCAAGTTGGTCAATATTAAGCAAGTTTAGCAAGAAAACCTGGTTAGCAAGTTGGCCAGTAACAAGTAAGAGTTTTTGATCTTTTGATCAAACACAAGAGCAAGAAAACCAGAGACCATCTCGGTTCTGATTATAAGAAGTAAGCAAGTTAAAAGAAAGCAAGCAAGCAAGCATGGTAAAAGGTGACAAGCATGATAACACATCAAGCAGTGCAACAGTTCGAGAACAAGGAAATATTTCACTACAATGTCCCAAATTTACCAAAACAAACTACACTACATGGGCATTATTGATGGAAACAATATTAAAGGCACATGGTCTATGGAAAACTATTGATACTAAAGATGGGGTGGATGAGAAGAAAGCACATACATCAAAGGCAATGATCTTTCAAACATTGCCCGAAGATGTCCTAATGCAGGTAGCACAGTGTTCGACTACAAAGGAAGTTTGGGACTCGATCAAAGTTTTGTTCATTGGAGTAGACTTAGTTCAGAAAGCACGTTCGCAAACTTTGAGGAGTGAACTAGAGTCTTTAAAGATGAAAGAAAGTGAAACTATAAGTGGTTTTGCAAGTAAATTGAGCAGTATAAGGGCAAAATTTAGAAATCTTGGAACTACACTCGAAAGCAAGATAATTGTGAGGAAACTACTCAATTCGGTTCCAAAGAAGTTTTTACCGATCGTGGCAACTATTGAACAATATCAAGATTTAGACGAAATGTCGTTTGAAGAAGCCGTTGGAAGATTAACAATCTTTGAAGAACGAATCAAAAGTCAAGACACGCTAGAGGCAAATGATCAAGACAAACTTCTGTTGGCAAGTTCAAACAACCAAAGTCATGGTAAAGGGCGAGGTAAAATTTTCAACAAAGAAGCCAAAGAAAGCATGAAATGGAAGAATAGTCCAAATGCACGTGGGACAAGTACGAGTCAAGGAACTAAAGATAAGAGCACTTTCAGATGTTATGAATGTGGTGACTTTAGCTACTTTGCGGGGGAATGTACGAAGTGGAAATACAATAAAGACAAGCAAGAAGAGTCTCATCTCATTTATGAAACTGACAATGAACCCACATTACTGTGAAGTCAAGTGAAGAAGACTCGATTGCCGTCTATAACATTAGGGGAGTGAATGTTGGACCAATAATGTTATAGAAGCAAAGTTAGGGTACTTAGTATGTATTATGTTATAGTTAAGTTAGTTATAGTTAGTTATTGGCAGTTATTATGAAAGGACACATCTGTTGGTTTGATTGAACCATCACAACCTTTCACTTATGCCTTTTCGGTATGTATATATATGGTCAAGTGTCTATAAGATTAACATCAAGAAAGAATTGCAAGTATCAATCAATAGAAAGTATATTCATATATTACCTGTGCTTTTGTTAATCAAAAGCAAGTCTTCAATCAACAAGTCATTTATCAGTCTAAATGGTCTTCATGGAAAATTAACAATTGCAAAGTTTGGCTTGCAGGCATAAAAGAGAAAACTAACATTTATTTCAAAGAAAACATATACGTCTTTACTGATAGAAGAAAAAAATACTATACTCAAATGAAGAATCATTGATATACATGATAAAGTGATACTCCCTCCGTCCCATTTTAATTGGTCTTATTACTATTTTAGTTTGTCCCCAAACCTAGCCCACTTTCTTAATTAAGGTGTTTATATTTATTAAATTTACTATTTTGCCATCTCATTCATTTTTGTAACAAAAGTAATTCATACTTTTATTGCATTTAATAGGGTAAATTTGTCATTTTAATAAATATACGTCTAGATTCATTGAATCTGTCATAAAATGAACTTTTTTTGTTGGAGGCCAATTAAAATGGGACAGAGGGAGTAATTAAAAAAAGGAAAATGAAATGTATGCCTAAAACTAAGACCTAAAATTAGACCTAAAGTTGTGATTGGTGGATTTTAAAAGTTAATTGGTAAAGAATGATGAGAGAGAAGATGTGTAGGACACTTGGCACTAATTGTATGGAATAGGTCTATTGTTAGGCTTTCTTAGTAGGTCTAATTATCACTACTCTTAAAAAACTGAGAAAAATGAAATGCTAAATACACTTATCAAATTTCATTTTTCTATATTCATGTTAGACAATAGATTAGATGGTTTAAGCCCGGGTGCTGTCGAATATCTAATTAGAAGAAAAAGTTTAAGATGCCATGTCGTCGGCCAACGACTATCTTTACTTTTGTTGATTGTTTTCACTTTTGCTTTGCTATTCATGATCAAAGATTTGATGTTGCTTGTTTACATATGTCTTCACAACAAAGTAATTATATCTTTAATGTTTTGAAATTTTTTCTCTGGTATGAGCTTTTACTGTTACGCCGCTCATACTGTGAGGAAGTGTTAGACATTGATTAGACGGACTCAAGCTGGGCGTGATCTTTGTGCTCATTAGGGTCTATTGTTATGTCTAATATAGTTTATAAATATTGCTCAATAAACAATAAACATCAACCTATCAGGTTTTTTCATTATTTAAATAATTCAAACAAATGTTTTAGCCGGGTTGGTAATCGAGTTGTGTTCGGGTTGATCTGTATGGGTTCATGGGTTGGCGGGTTATTATGACCTTTACCCAAATTACATGCGACAACAGTGAGAAGAGTAGATATATCAAAGACAAACATTTATATCATTAAATGTTTTAGGACATATAGTGGCTTACATTGTGTGAATGACAACCACAATATCCTTATAAGATAAAGTTTTCTCTTACTCCTACCCTTCTATATAAGTCATCAAGTGAGACCACCAAAATCGGAAGTCTTTTTTTAAATTGTCACTACTTTGAAGTCGCGCAAGCTTGCATATAAGTTTCGGAAATACAGAGCACCCGCAGTTTGGAATATGTGTTGGAATATGTCCAAGTATAAATTATATATGTCTGGAAATTTATTCAAGCCTAAAGGGACGTGCATGTTTTTTTTTGAATGACAGATTGTATAAAAACAAAACTAGCAAGGAGCTAGAGAATTACAAAGACAAGGATCTAGGATATTTCATCCATGAGATCCAATCAATATTATTTTTACATCTATTAGAACACCAAGTGAAAGATAACAAAACAGTTTCATCAAAGAGAAGATCCAAACGCGGCCAAGAATTTCAAAAAAACACCTGGTTGTGAAAATTCCAAATCACCCACCACATAACATAGAAGACGCCTTCCAAAACATCCTTAACAACTTTAGGAATCCGAATAGGCTTAAACCAAGGAATCCAAAGGGACGCGCACGTTAATATGTGAAACAACGTTTAATTAGTATTTTAGTAAATGATTAATAAATATATTAGTTAAATGTTTAATAGTTAAACATTAAGGACTAATATGCAAAACCGGGAAAAGGAAAATATGTGTTTTGTATGTTTTTCTTACTAGTTAAGCCTTTATATAAGGTTTAACTAAGGTTAAGAAACTCTAGTTAAGTTAACTAGGGTTAAGTTAAAGAAAAATATCTAAAAGATATTTTAGATAAATATCTAATAAATATCTTATAAATATCTAATAAATATCTTGTAAATATCTTGTTAATTAAACGCGAGCTATGACCAAGGTTGAGGAACAAAGATGACACGGCTCATAAAATGATATTTTATGATCATAAGAATAATAGCGAGACATGTCGTAAATTTTTACAATGCTCGAAACAATTAACGAACGCGCGATCAACCGTTGACTCGCGAAAGCATGCGGGCAAAGCAGACAATATTGTGGTCTGAGTAAGCGGGATGTTCGAGTGAGAGCGATACCAGTGGTGTTAATATCAATCATAAAACTTGTAACGATATTTTTCTAAAATATCTACCTTGATGGATTATATATCCTGGTCAACTTAGCCAAACTTTTGGTATGTTGAGAAGTGTCGAAACATCTAATCTTGCTGAAGAAAGTTATCATCGTCTTGCTTAGAAACGGTTTATCAGATTTTAAACCTTTTCTCGGTCACACAATCGGATAACACAAATTTAATCTCGGGACGAGATTTCTTTAAGGGGTAGGTACTGTAACATCCGAGAATTTTCGAATTTTTGAATGACGATTTCAATCTTTGACTTTTAGGGTCTGGCTTGACTTATAAGAACGATCATCTAAATCACGTTTTCACGACTCGGACTCTAAAGCAATTTGATGTGAAATGATATTCCTGTCAACTTTTTAGTTTTGCCCGAGACCTGGAAACGAGCCGAAAAGGGCTAAAACAGCACCGCAAACATTATTCGAACAATATACAACGCGGACACACAAAAACAATTAAATTTGTTTTTAATTATCAGTATTTATTTAATAAAAATATTAAATAAATTATTCTTCATTTTAATGAAAAGCGTTGTGATAACGCAAATGCTCGAGCTTAAATCCATTCTTTTGCGGACAAGACGTAACCCGTTCACAAAACGAATAACATAAATTTATTTAATGTTATAAAATATTTCTGAAATATTATCAAATAAATACTCATTTTTATCGGAAAAATGATTTGAAAAACAATGGCGCATGTTTCGTGCGTTGAATCATTCGTTAAGCAATGAGTCCCGAACCAATATATTATAAAAGTTTCCCGAAACTTTCACTTTTGGTCCCTGTAAAATATTTACAAAACAAACCCCCAACTATTTAACTTATTACATTTAATTTAAAAGTTTTATATAAATATAAAACTTATATTAATTAATTTCATTTTCATCTCTCAAATATACACACACACACTTATATATCTCTCTTCTCCCTCCCAAATATCCGGCAGCCGGCGATCACCACCACAGCCGCCGGAAAAGTTTTTCGGCGAGCTTTTCCGGCCAACACCAAAAATCCTCCCCATCTCCCGATCTATCTGATCCCCACCATCACTCTCCCTCACTCGCGACTCCACACCGCCACTTGCCACCACCATCATCATACACCATCTTCATCATCATTTACTAGCACCGAGGGTGTGTTGGTTTATGGTGACAGCCCCGAGAGGGTGCGTCGGGTCGGGTGTATAGCACCCGGAGGGTGCGTTTGTTGTAACAGCAACCACAGGGGTGTCAGGTTGGTGGTAAGCACCAAAGGGTGCATCGGGTTGTGGGTTAACAGCCGCGGGGGCGTCGGGTTCAGTTTTCATAAGCCCCAAATAGGGTGCGTTGGGTTCTATAACAAACAACCAAGGGGCGTTTGGTTTTGTTTATAGAAACGAAGGGTGTGTTTGGTTTATTGTTTCACCAATTAGGGGTGCGTTTGGCTGTGACCACCACGCGACGGGGTGCGTTTGGTTTCCATCATAACAGTCGGGGGCGTTTGTTTGTGGGTCTGGGTCGGGATGGCTGCGGAGACAGCCGGGTTGACAGCCGCCGCCATGGGTTTGGGTTGGGTTGTCGGGTTTGGTTTGCAACAACAAGGGTGCGTTCAGGTTGGTCTCCAGAAACGCAGCGGGTGCGTTTGGCTGTGGGTTTAACACCCAAGGGGTGCGTTTGACAGCCGGGGGACAGCCGGGGAAAAGGGTGTGTTTGGTTTGAAATAGATTAGGGTGCGTTTGGTGTTTATAACACCGAGTAGGGTGCGTTCGTTTGGTTCGGCTGTCGAAAACAGCCAGGGTGAGTCGGGTTGTGGGATGACACCGAAATAAAGTGAGTTTGGTTAACACAAAAATATATTAATTGTTTCATATATTTGATCGGATAAATTTATATGTGATGAAATCTGTTGAAACTTGCGGCGTCGAGATAATATATAAATTGTATTAAAGCAGGATTAATAAGAAAATATAAGCCATAAGAGACACATTTTAGATATAGCTTACACGAGAATTGAACTAAAAACGGACTTTGGCGCCTCTTTATTACGGATAATTTAAAACAGAAAATAGAACGTGGGATTCGGAGTTCGAGACTTTGAAAAGTGGACTTTAGTTTATAAAATATAACAAATTATATTTTGACGGACGTTTAGACATAAAACGGGACTTGTAACTCCCAATAACGAAGAAACTGGAGTGAAATCGGAATATACACTTTAATAGAAAATAAGTTATTTTTAATATATTAAATCTGACAGATCTATTAATTAAACGATTTGAGCACTTTCGAGTCCGTTTCAGCCTTCCGGCGAAACACGAAAGTTGTTCGTAATGACATTTTACTTTCCGCAAGGATTGTCTGCTTTAAAAGTTTAGATATAGCGGGTCAAAACTAAAGGTCGGTTAATATATTATTTCAATTAATAGTTTTAAGATCATTATTCGGTTCTAAAAACGGGGAGTCTAAAAATAGTAACTTTCTGTAAATATTGAGATAAGTTAGGATTGAACGAAAAATAGTATATATAAAAATAATATACTAAGGGTTAAGGTTTAAAGACGCGCAAGTGGATTTCTCATCACATGTATACATGTATGTATACATATAAAAATATGTATGATTTCGTGGTAACGATGTACGCATCGTTGATCATATTTAATACGTATATTATAATAGAGCGACATAATTATAGGGTCGTGGTCGAGATCGTTGCAGATTCAGTCGTGATTTGATTGGATTAATTGATCGTGGTCTTTAATCAATGTGAGTTCATAGCCTCGCTTTTCAATATTTTGAATGTTTTATAACCCGCGAGGGGGATACATGCTTGTCTACAAATTCTTATACTTACTCGGTTATCTTATAACAATGTGATTGTTTTAAGGGATTTTGTGAGTTTATAGCTCCCCTGTTTTTACTCGTTTTACATATATTTGGGGTGAGAACATGCTTGTTTGCAAATGCATTTACATGATTGATTACAAATTGGTTTACATACTTATTTGCATAGCTCGCTATGGGATACATTATTTGACTTCATTTTTGGTCACAAATGCATACTTTACATTTGAAATGATTACGGATTAGCTTAGGCTGATTGAACTGATAACAACAAAATTACTGCCCGGGTGTTCTTGGAGGGGACACCGGTAACGGGAGTACATATTTTTACATTACTGCCCGGGTGTTCTTGGAGGGGACACCGGTAACGGGAGTACATATACTAACGACATAATTATAGGTCGTGGTCGAGATCGTTGCAGATTCAGTTGTGATTTAATTGGATTAATTGATCGTGGTCTTTAATCAATGTGAGTTCATAACCTCGCTTTTCAATCTTTTGAATGTTTTATAACCCGCGAGGGGGATACATGCTTGTCTACAAAATCTTATATTTGGTTATCTTATAACTATGCGATTGTTTTAAAGGATTTTGTGAGTTTATAGCCCCATGTTTTACTGGTTTCACATATATTCGGGGTGAGAACATGCTTGTTTACAAATGCATTTACAGGATTGTTTACGAATTGGTTTACATACTTATTTGCATAGTTCGCTATGGAATACATCATTTGACTTCATTTTTGGTCACAAATGCATACTTTACATTTGAAATGATTTCGGATTAGCTTAGGCTGATTGAACTGATATTTTTACATTACTGCCCGGGTGTTCTTGGAGGGGACACCGGTAACGGGAGTATATATATACGCAAGTAATTGTATCACTGCCCAAAATTAGGGTACATACAAGTCTACGTCACAGCGTCATGAACTGTAAATCACTTGGAGGGTGAGCGCGAATGTTATGAAATAGATCTATTGGAAATGTGGAATCCCTGTTCGGGTGAATAGCGATCCACTTTGGTTAAACGAACATTCTAAATCTACTTCGGGATTTGACATAACAAAAAACAACAACCCCCGTCGGTGACTAGCTATCACTGGTAAACGGAACGTTAATAACATGTCGGATTATATTGTTGACCATCGTAGCCTCCCCAACATGGCACGAATTTTATAGTGCAGGCACTGAAATTTGTATAGTGCGGGACATGTCACAAATTTATATAGGTGACTCATATTTGTTTCATAAAAAATAATTATGCATTCTTTATAAAATCTTTGGGATAAGATTTGGTACTTATGGTGACATAAAAATGTGTTGTGCATTCTTTATAAATCTTTGAGATTTTTACATAGTACTGTGATATACAGTGGATTACATTCATATTTAAACTAATCTATGAACTCACCAACTTTAATGTTGACACTTGTAAGCATGTTTTTCTCTCAAGTGGATAGATGCATGACTATTTGTTGTGCATTGGGAGTCTTTACATTCAAGCTTTTCATTGTGATGCAAATTATGGGACAAATGTATTAATTAAATTCAATATTTATTGAATTAACAAATGTTGTTATTCAAACGACACCTAGGAGGTCGTTCTCTTTGTATCTATTTCTATGAGTATTACGAGTAACACCCCATTTGGTATCCGCTGCGCGTAATGATTTTTGGGGGAGTTACAGATTGGTAATCAGAGCAATGGTTATAGAGTAAACTAGTTGCAATATTTTACCCTAACTATAACCGTTTTTCACAAATAATTGCAAAACTAATTAGTAACAACAACAAACATTTTCAAATTGCATACTCGCTATTTCTTAATGCATGTCCATTACGTGCTGCATTGAGTGCTTACGTGGCATACATATATATGATATATATATGCTTGCTTTCCTTTCGCGTATACCGTACGATTATTTATATAAGAGTTATTTATATAAACACCGGAGCATTTCTTAAGACATTGTGGGTTGCACAATGGTCTCAATTATATGTCAGACATTGTGAGTTGCCACAATGGTCCTCATTGTGTTCTCCAGACATTGTAGTTAAACAATGGTCTCTAAAGATTATTATTTTTCTTCATAACTTTATATAATATCAATTTACCGATAGGCCGTTATAATTCTGTTTACAGGGAAATTGAGTAGAATCTAAGTATGCAAGTCTTATAGGCGGGACTTTAATAGGAGGATCGATATGGTAATCACTATAACTGATTTGGTTTATAAGATCTTTACCTTATTACTCTAAACCGATACCTCATAAAATATCTTGAACTTTAATTGATTTTTGTTTGTAAGTTGGGAGCATGGGAGTGTGAACTGTGCTGCTCGCTGGCATTTTTTTACTTCCAGCTTCTAAAGACGAGTATTAAATCACCTCGTCCCAAACTCAGTAGAACACAAGGCATCGTCATGTCAACCACCATTGAAGTTATTAGAGTACGCTATTGCACGGAATTATTAAGTAGGATATTTATAATCTTTTATTTAAAAAGGATTTGGGAACGCCTCTTCATTTAAATAAATAAATTAAAATCACCGAACTATAAAGTTTATATCATACTTACCTACATAAATTTGTGACTTCGGCTTTCATTAATGTAAATAAGAATTATAAATGAGTGGGCTTAATGGTATCCGATATGACACGAGTATGAACTTGAACTCGATAATCACCAGAATCCGTTAAAAAGGTATTGGTGAGAAGCACGATAGATGAACTTGCCACTCCGCATAAATCTTAAGGCCTCATTTGGAGCTCTAACCTATCTCATTTTAAATTTATTACTTATGACATTCAAGTCTTTGCAATCACAACTGTCCCTGTGAGCAAACAGACTGAAGTGCAAATATCAGTATTTGACCTGTTATGTCGCTATTGTTGGGTCCTGTAGCGGTCCCGACTGATACAACTTTATCCAATAGTATGCAACTCCCCATAAACGAGATAAACACCTATCGACGAAACAGATATTCCTGACATCCATTTTCCGAGCCACTAGTAAGAAGACTTAGGTCGCGATACATCCTAGTACTGCCAAGAGCTGGCAGTTGAGCGTGCTTGAGTGAGAGTAGCACCGGTTTGGGTGAATGTATAAAGAGAAATGGGGGAGTTTATTTTTGTGTTTTACACCTGAATGAATGTGTTTTTGTATGTATTCTTACTGGTTATAGCCTTTAATATAAGTTTAAACTAAGTTAAGAAAGAGCGAGCGAGCGTGAAGAAGTTAAAACTATGTTAAGTTAAAGGAAAAATATCTAAAAGATATTTTAGATAAATATCTAATAAATATCTTATAAATATCTAATAAATATCTTATAAATATCTAATAAATATCTTATAAATATCTTGTTAATTAAACGCGAGCTATGACCAAGGTTGAGGAACAAAGATGACACGGCTCATAAAATGATATTTTATGATCATAAGAATAATAGCGAGTCATGTCGTAAATTTTTACAATGCTCGAAACGATTAACGAACGCGCGATCAACCGTTGACTCGCGAGAGCATGCGGGTAAAACAGACAATATTGTGGTCTGAGTAAGCGGGATGTTCGAGTGAGAGCGATACCATGTGTTTAATAATCAATCATAAAAACTTGTGACGATATTTTTTGTTTTTTTTGATTTAGGAAAATTCGCTAAAATATCTACCTTGATGGATTATATATCCTGGTCAACTTAGCCAAGCTTTTGGTATGTTGAAAGATGTCCGAAACAATCTAAACTTTACTGAAGAAAGTTATCGATCGTCTAGCTTTAGAAACGTTTATCAGATTTTAAAAAAACCTTTCAGGCGGTCACACAATCGGTAACACAAATTTAATCACTGGACAGATTTCTTTAAGGGTAGGTACTTAACATCCCGAGAATTTTCCTAATTTAGATTGACGCTTTCAATCCTTTGACTTTATGGTCTGGCTTGATTATAAGAACGATCATCTTAAATCCAACAGTATTTCACTACTCGGACTCTAAAGAATTTGAAGTGGAATGACATTCCTACAACTTTTTTAGTTTTTGCCCGAAGACCAGGAAACGAGCCCGAAAAGGGCTAAAACAGCACCGCAAACAATATTCGAACAATATACAACACTGGATAAACAACAAAAACAATAAATTTGTTTTTAATTAATCATTATTAATTAATAAAAATATTAAATAAATTATCATCATTTTAATTAAAAGCGTGCGGATAAACGCGAATATCGAGTTGAAATCAAATTTTATTTCGGACAAAGACGAAACCTGTTCGCAAAATGAATAACAATATTTTATAAAATGGTTATAA
This sequence comes from Tanacetum coccineum, assembly GCA_026074375.1. NCBI lineage: Eukaryota > Viridiplantae > Streptophyta > Magnoliopsida > Asterales > Asteraceae > Tanacetum > Tanacetum coccineum. Next base: position 15,583 of record BQNB010122317.1, read on the forward strand.
AATATTATGAAACATTATCAAGTAAATACTCATATTTAATCAAAAAATAATTAAAAAAACAATGACGAAAGTTTTCTGATTAAATCCGTCCGTTCTGTCGCACAATTGGTCCCTAAATCGCTATGATGAAAAAGATATCACGAAAAGGTTTACACTTTATACCCTCAACTTATTTAACATGTCACTTTAATTTTATATATATATAAAATATATACACTTATTTCATTTTTATACAAAAATGTACACACACACATGTTATAACACTCTCTCCCACCTCATCCGTCTCTCCGTCGATTCCCCCACCGGCCGCGCGCGCGCGCGCGCGATTCGCACGCCTCCGCCGGAAAACTTTTCCGGCGGGCTTTTCCGGCGAAGACCGAAATTACTCCCCACAACCCGATGTACTCGATCCCCACTAAGACCACTCACTTCTCACAGCGCCTTTTCTCACACCACTACCTATCTCCCTCACGCGCTCCATCACCTCCCCCACTTCCCACCCACACCGCCCTGCCTCCCCCACCATATCACCATACCCATATCAACCACCACCATCTTTTTTCCGACTCACCCGAAAAGAGTGCGAGGTTGGTATAAACACTAGATAGGGGCGTTGGGTTTGTATTTTTTGAACAACAAAAGGGGTGTTCTCGGTGTTGGGTATTTAACAGCGGGTCGGTTGGAGTTGTGTTGACAGCCGGTATAAACCCGGGGACAACAGGAGTGTGTCGGGTTGGCTGTTATAAACACCAAGGGATGTTTGTTTGTGAGTTTGGTGGCAAGAAAAACCCGCAAGGGGTGTTTGTTTCGTGTACCAGCCGAACCACAAGGGTGCTCGGTTTGGTGTTATAACAACAACGGGTTCTTGTTTTCGGTAATAGCCACGAGGGGGGGGTTGGGCTGTCGAGATGGGTTAGCTGCTAGGGGTGTGTCGGGTCGGGCTGTGGGACAGCCGGGAGTGTTTGTTTGGGTGGGTTTCGTGTCACAGCCGGGGTCTCAGCCGGCATGGGTGCGTTGGGTTGTAGTTTGCACCAACGAGGGGAGCTTTTTTGGGTGGGTTATAAAACAAGCCGAGGTGGGGGGGGGCTGTTGGTTTGGTGTGCATAGAGAGAGAAACAGCTTGTCGGGTTGTCGTGTTTGACATCCCCACCTAGGGCGTGTTTTCGGGTTGAGTTTACAACTAGAACCACAAGGGTGTGCGTTGGGTAAGGACTATGCCAAACAGCCGAGGGTGTGTTTGTTTGATATGTTTACAGCCAAGACAAGGCTGCGTTTGGTTTCATTTCGCACCAAGGGGTGCGTCGGTTGGTGTTCGCCCCGGGAAGGGCGCGTTTGTTTGGGACAGCCGGGGTGCGTCGAGGTTGTGGATGCCTTTGGCTTAACAGCCACGCACAAGGGTGCGTTTGGCTGTCCGGGTCGGGTGCGTGAGTTTAATTGCGGGGACAGCTGGGAAATAGCCGAGAAAAGGGCGTGTTTGGTTTGTTTGGTTTAAACAGCCGGGGGCTGTTGGGTTTGGCTGCGAAAGCCGGGGTGCGTGCGTTTGAGTGTGTTAACACCGAAATAAAGTGAGTTTAAGTTAACGCGAAAATATATTAAATTGTTTCATTTAATTGATATATATATAATGTGATGAAAAATATTAAATTGCGCGGTCTAAGTAAAATACGATATGAATATTGAAACGAGACTGATATTAATGTATAAGTGATATTGGACATATTTGAGACGAGATTTGGACTAAAAATGGACTTTAGTGCCTTTATGAAACGGATAATATAAATCAGAAAATAGAACGTGGGATTCGGGAATCGAGATGTTGATAAATTATATTTTGATTTACAAAATATAACAAATTATAATTTTAACACGATTTTTGATAAAAACGGGACTTTTTAAGTTCAAATAACGGAAGAAACTGGAACAAATCAAAATATCACTTTAGTTAAAAAATAGGTTTATTTTTTAATAGATATTAAAATTGACAGATTGATAAATTAAATGATTTATCACTTCGGAGTTCTGTTTTTCAGCCTATCCTCGAAACACGAAAGTTGTTCAGTACTGGCATTTACCTTTGCCGCAGATTATCGGCTTAGAAATTGAGATAAGTTAGGATTGGACGGAAATAGAATATATAACATAAAATATACCCAGGGTTAAGGTTTAGAAGACGGCGCAGTTGGATTTTCTCATCACATGTATATATAGACTGCATACATATAAAAAATGTATGATTATCGTGGTAACGATGTACGCTATCGTTGATCGTAATCTAATAACGGTGTATTATAATCAACGACATAATATAGGTCGTGGTCGGAATCGATGCAGATTCAGTGTGATTTAAATTGGATTAATTGAACGTGGTCTTTTAATACAATGGGTGAGTTCATAACCTCGCTTTTTCAAATCTTTTGAATCTTGTTATAACCCGCGAGGGGATACATGCTTGACACAAAATCTTATATTTTGTTATCTATAAAACTATGGCGATGTTTGTAAAGGATTGTTGTGAGTTTATATCCCATGATTATACTGGTTTCAACATATATTCCGGGGTGAGAACATGCTGTTGTTACAAATGCATTTACAGGATGTTACCGAATTGGTTACATACTTATTTTGCCATAGTTTTTCGCTATGGAATACATCATTTGACTTCATTTTTTTGTCACAAATGCATACTTTTACATTTGAAATGATTTCGGATTAGCTTACTGATTGAACTGATATTTTTACATTACTGCTCGGTGTTCTATTTGGGAGGGACACTGGTAACTGGGTGGAGAATAACTTAACGCAAGTAATTGTATCACTAGCCCAAAATTAGGGTACATACAAGTCTACGTCACAGCGTCATGAATCTGTAAATCACATTGGAGGGTGATCGCGCATGTATGAAATAGATCTAATCGGATGGTGGACCCTGTTCGGGTTAGTGAATTAGCGATCACATGGTAAACGAACATTATAGATCTATTCGTTGATTGACAACCCCGTTTCGGTGACTAGCTATCACTGGAACGAACGTTATAACATGACGGATTAATTGTTGGTACCTTCGGCCTCCCCAACATGGCACGAAGTTTTTATAGGCAGTCAATCACGGAAATTTGTATAGGTGCGGGACATTCACAGAATTATATATATGGACTCATATTTGTTCATAAAAATTTATTATGCAATCTTTTATAAAATCTTTGGGATAAATTTTGGTAACTTATGGTGACATAAAAAATGTGTTGTGGCATTCTTTATTAATCTATGGGAATTTTACATAGTACGTGATGAACAGTGGATTACATTTCATATTTTAACTAAAAATGAACTCACCAACTTAATGTTGACACTTGTAAGCAGGTTTTTTCTCAGTGGATTAGATGCTTGGACTATTGATGTGCATTGAGTCTTTACATTCAAGCTTTACATTTGTGATCAATATTATGGTACAAATTTTATTATTAAATTCAGATTTTATTGAATTAACAAAAATGTTTTTTCAAACGACACCTAAGGTCGTTCACTTGTATCAATTGCTGTGTAGTACGAAGTAACACCCATTTGGGATTCCGCTGCGCTGTAAGTGATTTTTTTGGGGGTGTTACAAATAGTTATCCCAGAGCAATGGTATAGAGAACTATGTTGCAATATTTTAACCCTAAACAATAACCGTTTTCTCAACAAATAATTGCATCTACAACAAACATTTTCAAAGTGCATTAACTCGCTACTTGCATATAGTGCTTCCATAACGTGCTGCAATGAGTGCTTAACCGTGGCATACAAATATATGATATATTATAAATCTTGGCATCCTTTCCGCTCGTATCCGTACATTATTTAAATAAGAGTTTATTTATAATAAACACAACCGGAGTCATTTCTTAAGACATTGTGGGCTGCACAATGGTCTCAATTATATGTCCAGACAATGTGAGTGCACAAAGGTCTCATTTTTATCTTTACAATAAGTATTACAAGTCTTGTATAGGCGGGACTTGTAATATGAGGATTGATATGATAATTGCTATATTAACAAAGCCCGTCACAGTTCTGTTTACACGGGATTGTGTATGAATCTAAGTATTGCAAGTCTTGTATAGGCGGGACTTGTAATAGGAGGATTGATATGGTAATCACTATACTGATTTGTTTATAGAGATCTTTACCTTATTTACTCTAACCGAGTACTCATTAATTATCTTGAACTCTATGTTGATCTCGCCTGGCAGTTTTTACTCCCAGCTTCCAAAGACGAGTTTTAAATCACTCGTCCCATACTCAGTAGAACACATGCATCGTCATGTCAACCACCTTGAAGGTTATGAGAGTACGCGTATTGCACCGGGAATTATTAAGTAGGATGATTTATAATTTATTTATTTGAAAGGATTGGGACGCCTCTTCAGTTAAATAAATAAATTATAAATCACCGAACCATAAGTTTATCATTTCTTACTTACATAAATTGGGACGCTCCTTTATGTAAATAAGAAATTATAAATGAGTGGGCTTAATGGTATCCGATACGACACGAGTATGAACCTGAAATCGATAATCATCAAAATCCGTTAAAAGGGTCTAGAGACACAATCGTGTCTTGCCACTCAGCAGAATCATAAGACCTCGCTTGGAGCTACCTTATCTCATTCTTAAGTTATTACTGTTGCTATTGCAAATCCTTGCAATCGTAAACTGTCTGTGGAGCTAACAGACTGAGTAC
>BQNB010122318.1:7321-18039 GCA_026074375.1 Tanacetum coccineum
ACCACAGCTTATGTTATGGATGATAAGCCAGTTCTGGATGGGCTTATGGACTCTCACTAGCTTGTTTTATACAAGCTAGAGCTTGTAGATTCCTTGATTGACCCTGTTTTGAGCAAGGGTTTTTGTAAGTCTCTCTCTTTTCTTACATTTCTTATTTGCTGTTCTTAGTTAGTACTGTCAGTTCATTTGATACAACTGTTGGTTTTAAGATAATACTGCTAGACTGATTCATGCTTATTTAAGTGCTTTTTATTGATTGAAATTTGCTTATAAGTGTTTTACTTTGTTATTTGATAATCTGTTTTTAATTAGTTTAAAATAAAAATGATTTTTGGAAATGTTAAAGGCTGTTTTGAACAAGCAGTACTAACTCCAAGTTAGTACTGTTAGTCTCAACTGTTAGTACTGGTAGTTCATTTTAGCTTATCAGCTTATAATTTCTGCTTATTTAAGATTTAATTAGCTTTTTAGAGTATATTAAACCATTTTCCTTTACTTTCTTTAAGAGTAAGCTTATTTAAGCTTATTTTTCTTTTCAAATTATTTTAATAGTATATCAGTTTGTAGTTTTTTAGCTTATTTGTCATTTTAGTCTATTCTAGTTGTTTATTCCTATTATTAAGTGCTTATTAAGGTTAGGTGAATATCTGTTTTAGCTTATTTGCTTATTTATTATTTCTTTAAGTCTTGTTAGCCTAACAGTACTAACCCTAAGCTAACAGTACTAACTTTAGCCTAGCAGTACTAACTCCAAGTTAGTACTGTTAGTTAATACTGGTAGTACTGTTGTTAGTACTGTTGTGTTTATCTTGTTTAATTTAGCTTAATTGCTTTTTGTATTTGCTTATTTAGAGTTAGTTTAACTTATTTAATTTGTCTTAAGTTTGTTTGAGCTTATTTGTGCCTTAGTGTAAAAGTTTTAAGTGTTTTTGCCATTTATAGCTTTATTCTTGTTCCAGCTTATTCTCTTTGCTTATTTTTATGTGCATTTGCTCATTAAGTTTAGTTCCCAATCACATTCCTTGTCATTTTCAAACATAAATCATCAATCGTCTTGCGATTTTCCATCTCCAGCCTCGTTGGGACATAACGACCCGGGAACACTCTATACTACTTCTCGGTTTTATTGATTTTGTTTCTAAACTATTCTTACTATATATATTTTATATTTTATTATATATTATATATATTTTAAGGTGTAGTTTGGCCCTCAATCAAATAGACTGGAGCATTTCATGGGATTTTTGAATGTATAAGCAAGGTATGGGCACATTATGGTGTTATTAGGCTAGTAACTTATGTATAATCATTCTTGCTAAGTGTAAATCTGTAAGTTTGAGGTAGAAAAAGTATTACTAAGGTTCTTGTAAAGGTTTAAGGAAAGGTAATACGAAAAATTAGCAAGTGTTAAGTATAATTTGGCTTTTGGTATAATTAAGTTGTGTTAACTAAATTTCAGGGTACTTAGTGTGTAAAACTTATTTAGTCATGGGTAATTAGGGTAATTAAGGTTTACTTGTGTGTTAGATATGATGAGTTGGGTTTACCGTACGTTATACAGAAGTAAAAATGATTATTGGGTGAAATAGGGTGATTAGCGGTTTAATTAACATACATGGGTATTTAAACGTTTAGAAAGATATCTCATGAGTTTACTACTGATGTAAATTCATTTTAGGGTTTTGTTTAGGTGTTGGGATCACAAAGACATGAGAAAAATGTTTCGTTCACAAATAATCGTTGCACCGGGCTTGTCTTAGAAACTCTTCGAGAGCTTACATATAAAAATGTAATCAAACCTGAATAATTAGTCAAATATAATGTTCTATAAATTAAGGTATAAATCTTTTAACAGTTTCCTAAGATATAATTGATCCTGTTATATCTTTTTAAAGTTAAGGGGATCTGTACGCTTACTACATTATGGAGAGCTTGAGGAGATAGAAAAGGATGTTTGTTTGAGTAGTTATAATGCCCGTGCACGCAAGGGTTTTTTTAATTTTTTTACAATGTGTTTTTTTATTAAATAAATAGTAATTATATAAATATTACATATGTTCACATCATCTTCATCCTTGATCATCTTCATCATCGATTAAATATGACCATCTTCATCATCGATTACATATACATTGTTGCTTTTTTTTCTTGTAATTATTGTTCGATGTTGCACTTATGATCCTTTGAGGGGAATTATCGTCGTCGGAAATCTGTTTAAAATCAAAGTGTCATTTTTTTGTCGTTTTTTATGTCCAAATGATATTGTTTAAAGTTTGAGAGAAATGTACCTCTATTGGTGTGTTTTTAATCTCGAGTGTCTTTATTTCTTTTTCTTCATATGAGCCGTCTTCGCCATATATATTGTTTTTGCAGCATTTGTTTTGCTTTGTCTTGTTTACTTGTTTTTTGTATTAGTATTTTGGGTCTCGGTTATAATCTTATAACCTAATTATATTTGCTGGCTAACTTTTCTGAACACTACAAAACTCAAAAAACTTTTTTAATTCACATATATACAAATGCAACTTCTATTGAATCCAGCCCCACACAACATATAAAAAATTGAAACCTTTAGATTATAACATGGATTAATTTGAACACAAAAAGTACCTGCATTACTTGATTGACTACTGCATCAGCTGTACATTGCCCACTTAATATATTCCCTCACAAAGTTTCAACGCAAGCATCTTGTAAAGTAAAAAATCTAAACAGCTTAGATGTTGATAAATTAAACCTCACATAATTTTTGTATGAATGAATAGAAGTGATTCTTGCAGCTCCAAAAGCCTCAGTATATAGTTGTACTTTCACTAATTAGTTTATATATTCAACTCCATTTTCTTCTTTCAGAAGTTTACTCAAGTACCTGAGCTCAGCTTAGGGATGGTAACGGGTCGGGTTCGGGGCGGGTTTTAAAGTACTCGTACCCGCACCCGTTTATAATATCCACATCCATACCCGTCCCATTACCTGTTGGGTACCCGATTAATATTATCCATCAGTTTTCCCGCGGGTATCGGGTATTCCCAATTGAATATTTTTATAGAAAAATGAAGGGTATATATCAATTAAGTCACACTAAAATTCATCGTAAAATAAAGCAAAACACCCTTATATATTCAAAAAAAATTTAAGTTAAAGAAAACAAATACCGTATTAGACGATATAGCGCTTTCGAATAATTTATGTAACATTCAAATGTGTTAAATAAAAGAAATAGTTATATAAAAAATACAATGGAATAAATTATATGTAATAATATATATACTTTAATTAATTATAATAACAATAAAGCGGGTACGAATTCGGGTAAACGGATACGGGTACGGGTAATCGGGGCGGGTATTATCAAAACTCGTCACCGAACCCGTACCCGGCTAAATTCTTTTATCAATACCCGTACCCGCATCCGAACCCGCCAACCCGCCCCCGAACCCGACCCAACCGGTTCGGGTTTCTGTTTTCCCCATCGGTTTCGGGTGCTTTTGCCATCCCTAGCTCAGCTACTACACGACTCTCATCATATTCATGCTCTGCCTGTTGTATATCTTGATCAATGTTGTGAATCTGCACAGACATCAGTTAGTTTCAAAATGTTACAAATATGTTGGTCTTTTAGTACTAAAGTAGTCGACTTACTTTTTCTTGATAGATTGCATATTATACGTGAGACACTTTTCATGCTCTCATTGTTCAATTAACTCAGCCTGCTTTTTCACATATCTAATGTAAGTATGTGATCAGGCCACTTTTATACTATTATGATTATGCGACTCGACACGAAGCAAATTCGCAAGCTGGCTTTCACTCCCTATAAACCATTTTTTGGAAATATACAGAAAATAATTTATGGGAATGTGGTATTGTGGTCATTGTGTTTTAAATCAAAAGCAAAAGCGACATCTACAAATCAACAACCATCCCCACATATCAACACCTCATCTATAATACAAATTACATAACACTCCATTTCAAAACCTCTACCTCCCCCAAACATCTTAACAACCATCACCTCTTTCTAAAATTCACTTCTATACCCACAAAAAAACACCCCAACTCCACACTCTCCACCTAACACAACCCCCACAAAACCAAAGAATTCTAAAACTGAAACAACAATTACTACCATACACCACTTACCAAAACCCACCCCAACAAACACTCCAACCCCCCACCAACCTAACCCCACACCCCCTCCAACCCATCCACCACAAAAACTACTACATCATAAAATCAATAAACTAAAAAATATTATTTCACAAATTCCCACACCACATCCATCCAAAAACATCACCACTATCAAAATAATATCTACCCTATCCCCATATCCCTTAAACCACTTAACAACCCACAAACCGCACCCTATCAAAAACCAATACAATCAAACTAAACCTTTAACAATAATAAAACAATCAAAAATCACAAAATCACATATCACGTAATACAACTACCCACACTATATTTAAAATTAACAACAATACAACCTATAAATAACACTAACATTTATAATAACAATTACTTATTTAAAATTTCTACTTCCATGTACCCCCACCTCACTCAAATAATCCCACTTTTAAGTTCCAAAATCTTTGAAAAGGTCATCGTAAAGAAATCTCATCACTTTACAAGGTAACAACACCAAATATCGTGATTAAACAATAGAAAGTATATTTTAGAAAATGTATTTAGGAGGGCCGAAAGCTGATCAAAAATAACATAAAGTGGTCAAATTTCCTTCCCCTATTGCTCTACTGTATCCCCTTTTCAGTATATTACGCTCTTTTTTATAGACCCTTTTGATCCTTTAGAGGAGATAAATGTTCCTAAATTAACATTCATAACAACATAAAGAAAAACATATATAGGTTGAATCACCAACATCACAGTATACTTACTTGATCTATGTGTAGTAGCTAACTCCTAATATTTCTTCTATTGCGCAAGCGGTTCTGTCATCGCTATTGGCGTTTTATTATGAGAGGTGAGTCTGGTTTATAAAGCAATGTGCGTGGAAGCTTTGAGCCATTAGGTAACGTTTAAACCAAATCTAAACCATGTCAACACTAATGATAGTTGCTTTAATAGTTAAGAATTGGGTTGTCCATAATGTTAAGCTGTTTTACCTTTTGGCAACCCAATTTGTTATATTGTTGTTATAAAGATTTATTGACAGACCTTGTGAAGAGATATCATAGAGTAAAGGTGATTTTTATATAGGCCGTTTTTAACATTTTAAAGGATTGATCATACGAAGAGAAAGAAAAACGCTAAGGTTGCGAAGGGTCTTGATTCTATTAGAACTTGTTCGTTGAAAAGTGTTGATACCCAATTCGCTCATGCTCAACAGATAATTAGCATTTTGTGTTATTTCCATAGATCTACCTTATACCTACGTTGTACACCTAGAAAAGCTGCATAGTGTAGAACTGCTATAGCAGTTGACAGTTATTCAACAAATATCGTATCTGCTTACTGTTTTTACTCAACGGCTTGCTTAGAAGTTCAAACTCTGTTAGATAATTGTGAATGGGACAAAATGGGCTTTTAAAATCAGCCAGACCTCCGACCCGTTTCAATCTGTACAAACAGAGACATGTGTTTAATAGATAGGTGTGTATACCCGCGATGCGTGCGCCTTCGTTTTCCTCGCCATTGGTGTTAGAGGTCTCTATCTGACAGCTTAAGTAGCATCAAATTAATAGAGATGTAACTCCGCTCCATCTTCACTTTTTTATGGCACTTAAGCAAGTACAATTTTGTACCTCCAGTTTAATACTGTAAACGATAATGGCGCATTTCCATCCGCTCTTTTTAGATCTCCAAACTACCTTGGAATGCTGATTAAACATTAGAAGAACTAAATTAGACATGTACATGGAGCCTCCTCACTCACTCAACAAAACATACTCCAAACTTGAACTGAGCCATTGTAACAAACTAAGACTTTATACGCACTATTCAGATACTGCATTGACAACTTTATTCATAATGAACACAGTAACAACTTGAAAGCAAAATACTTATTGAACCTCTTATCAATATCAACATACCGATTCGTGCTAGAACTGAATTCTTAATACCAAAACTGAACCAATAGATGAACTGAAAAATTTATATATTCTACTCGAACCATATGAAAGCTAAACAAACACATCTAGCCGTACACACTACTGAAAATCACTTGAAACACCATATAAACCTTAAAGAAACAAAAAAGAGTATACCTGACCAGTACCAGGAAGACGACCTCTATACACAGAGCCAAACCATCCTGACCTAGTTAATCCACGAACAATATCATCAATACCCGCGTCTTTATCTGAAATTAACAAATCAAATCATAAACAAAGCTAAATTCCATTCCAATTTTAAAAACAAAAATCAAAAACCTATTTTGCTTATGCCTAAAAGATTTGAAGGTTCAAGGGTTATTAATTAAGCTATACAGACCATCGGATTAGGTTATCCCTCAATCACGCAATAAATAATTGGGAACCAGAATAAAAAAATTATAGGTGGTTGTAATTGTAGGATGATTCATCTATGCTCAAACGACATTATTTATGGAAATTATCCTGTTGATTTATGGATTTGTTACGCGGTGTGGCTCGTGTCAGTCTGAAGAGAGGATGCGCGTTCTCACAATAAATGAAGATGATTCTTGTAGGGAGTTATGAAGCAATCATCATGTAAATCACAGCCCCAACATCTTTTTGTATTTTGTAAATACTAAAGCGTGGTTGTTCGGAATCAATATTGCAGCTATAACAGCAGGAACCTTTGTGTTGGGCAAATGAAAAGCACACGATACTTAATTCTAGAAAGCTTTACTACTCCACATTTACTTCATAAACTGAGTCTTATATTATAATAGATTTTAATACGATTACTTAATTAATCAATTAGGTAATACTTTTCTCATTTCGCCCCCATAGATTATTTCTAGGTTATCCCATGCTGTATATGTGAGTTTATAGATTGAACGATGATGAATTATTCACGCGTGTTCGGATGGTGTTTTCATTTTTTAACAATCATTTTGTTAAAATGTTAAATTTCGAAGAGTGTAAGTCACCTAATCTTTAGACTTTGTATTGAGTGTTAGGAATAAAAAGTATATCACTAGTATATAACTGATAGTGGCATGCGCCTAAGGTGTTAGAATTAGTGTTAGTCTCTCATATAGAGGAAAACTATAAATATGAGAAGTTTACGTCGGAGTTAGTGGGGTGGTTTTTTACATATCATGTATGTCAAATTAATGTAATAGAAATCACATATTGAATAACAAGTTTATCAAATCTTCTCAGTATCACACACGCACAGTTTACATAGACCACTGCTATAGCTGGCGGTGTTTTTTGGTCTAGTGTGTTTTTTTATCACTTTCATTGTTTTTCGAACCACAAAAATACCTCCATTAAAACCTGTTCAAATTTTAGAGATTTAGGTGTTTTTGATGGGCGAAACATACGTGGATTTTAAGTGTTGTTAGTGATGGAAAGTACGAAAAAGTGTAAGAGGCAGTTGAATGTGCAAACTTATTTTGCTTTAAACCCATTAAAAGAATTCTACAGGTTTATTTGAGATAAAAACTCATAACGTAAGACTTTAAGACATAAAAAAACACTTTATTTTACAATAAACTATTTTTCTCTCTAAAGGAAACCATATACCAACCAAACTAATAAATCTTGCATGTAATAATAAAGGGTACCTTACGGCCTAACCATCAAACACGCAACTTACAATTTCCATCATTCTGAATCCCACACCATCGACGACGCTACCAAAACACACTAATGGTTCACAAACTCTGATCAAAGTTAACCTGTCCAGCCATTATCCACACTAACACTCAAACGAACTCCTATAGTTGCTAGGCTTTGGGTCAAGTGCGTCGAACATAACAAGAATTGATGGTACAAATTTGCAAGGGGTAGAAGTGATATAAGTTGAGACATTGGTTACAACAAGTTTTATTGTGGACGGTATAACTTTGCAAGTGGTAAAAGTAATCGATAATGGAAATAATGGGGATAATACTCATGTTCTTAAAAATGAAGCAAACCGGGTGGAAAATAGGGGAAGCGAGGTCCGACATGGGAAGGCCCCAATCGGGAAACGAAAGAATATCATAATGGCTCCTACAAGGTACAAAAAATGGAAGTCAAAGAAGTGTCTCGCACTTGACATGTCATCAATTTAAGAAAATGTTACTTGTAAGAATGACTGTTTTAAGAATTTTGAGCCAAAAACACCTATGCTATTCAGTGATTGTTAATGACGAGTAAACTGTCTCCCGGATTGGGGGAAGTAATTTTCCAATAAACAATGTACTAGACATAAAACCTTTATGACTCCGACGGACGACTAGCTACTTCCAACCTAGATGTGTAGTCAGTGTCTAAAGAAAGTGTTTTCAGTTTATATCATATGCGTGTTGTTCACAAAGGAAGAACCAAGGTGCTATTCACACTAAGGTTATATCCCATGCGTGTTGTTCACAAAGGAAGAACCTATGTGATATTTACTGGAATGTTACACCCCCTGCGTGTTGTTCAAAAAGTAATAACTTATGTGCTATTCACAAGAAGGTTATACTGCCACCTGAACAAATTAAGTACAATTGAAAACCACAATGATTAAACAAACATATCAAGCATTAAAACCATAACAAAATATGTGCCTTTCGATAACGAATGTAATGGCACCACCACCAAAGTTAAGATTAAACAAGTCCACAAATGTAATTATTACATAACCTCTAAGTTTCATATAAAAAAGCTAAGTTGGAAGATGGGGCCCTTGTCCGGGAGTGGGTGGAGTCTCGCCAAGCAGATTGTTCATCAAGTTGTAAGGGGACCAGCATAAGACACTAAGAATTTTCTCCACATAGGGTACCCCTTGAAAAAAAACGCTTCATAAAGTCACTCAACTTAGGAGCCGCCACATCCAAGTTAGAAGTGTCTTGCATGATGACCTACACAGACTCCCTTTTGCGACCAATCTTTACCTCTTTAAGACACCTTGCGGTATACGTCAGGCTGAACTACACGACCAAGCTTCTATTGTATTCATTACTTTGGAGAATTTGGCGTACAAAGGCCGAAAGGAATTCACGAACCATCTTTTGCCTAACAATCTCAGCCTGACCAAGATTGATTGTCAAGCCCCTTCTCTCTTTTCTCAACTTCTCGACCTCTTTTTTTGATCCAACCAGCTCTTCCTCTAACTGCTTAATCCTTTTTCACCTACTCACCGCCAATGTTTAGCCAACTTTTTTTCTCTTTTTACAAATCATCTACTCTTTCATTCAACCCCTCTTCAATGTTAGTACAACATGAATAGTCTTTATGCAAGTGATCATGAGCTTCAACCTTATCATCATACTCAAGACGAAGCTCATCCAAATCTTTTTTAGTTTCCACAAAGCGTTGAGCAACGTCTTTACAAGACTCATAAATATGATGAAGATCCGTATAGTCATCAGCCAAATCTTCGTACCTTAATAGCGTGTTGGCTTGCGACAATGTTCTTCTCCTAAGATGGAACCATGCTCTCTAGAGAGCTTGATGGTCCAAGAAACCTGCATTCATGAATTCCTAGTCTGTCGGGGTAAAAATATTCATCAACATATCGTGACAGTTGACGGATTTATTCATACGAGAACTCTGCTTCAAACTCCAGTGGGGGACGAATGGATGATCACCAAAGGCGGGCGCCCTGGTACCTAACGTAGATACGGATATGTTGTAAGTAAAATGGAAATACGTCATCGATAATAATATGTAAAAAAAGACGCTCATCCCCGTCACCACCAGAGTTCTCCTCGGTATAAATCTTTTTCCCACGGTTTTCAAAAGACTGGATAGGACAACCTGGATAAACAAATGTAAACATAAGACTAAAAGATCACAACTCAAATACCTAAATAAATTCTAAATAATTTAATAAAGACAAACCAGTAAAGGCAGGAGGCAACAACATGTTCTCCGGAGCAAGAGTTTCCTCAGCATTGGTCTGAATGGGAGCAGTTTTATCTTTTGGTTGAGCAGAATAGATTTAAATGGTCGAATCCACCACTTGTTCATGATCAACTCCACCTCGCAGAGGAGGATTCTCAGCAGCGGATCTTGCACGCGAGTCATGCCCATCATCATTGCTTCCAGCAATGGCTGAACGATTGCTCGATTCATTTTTAGATTTATAGGAATCTCAGCTAAAGTCTTCAACGGTTCTGCCTGACTAATAGGAGTAGGCAACATAAAATGGTCGAAGAACCCCCCATCTTTGGTTTCCAATAGTATTTCTTGAGGTCTTGGCCATCAAAGCAGCTTTTTCTTTTTTCTTCTCCTTTTTGGCCACCACCTTTGGGTCTGCCTTTTTGATGCGGTTGTCGTAAGGGAATTCTACAAGAAGTTTTACAACTCCCTAGGCAGAGTACCTAACCGTTGTAGTAGTAGTATAGGAAAGACTAGGGGGGTTGTTATCGTTCTCTAGGGGAATAGGTTGTGAAGGCTTGATCACGGTCTAATAGAATTTTAGGGGTTGAGAGAAAATTATTTTTGTATTTTTATATTTTATAGAAAGCAGGTAAATTATATGTTGAGAGGTTGGTTTGGTTTTAGCTATTAAACTAAATAATAAACTACGCTAATGGTGATAACAATATAATAAAAGGATTGTATTCATTTAATCATGTATTACTCTCT
>BQNB010122319.1:0-14819 GCA_026074375.1 Tanacetum coccineum
TGTGTTTTGTCAAAAGTTGTCAAAAGTTTTTGCTAAGTGTTAAAAAAAGAAGAAATAGCTTTTTCAAATGCTTATTGTGGCTTATCTTTGATTTCAAACTCTCTTTTGATTCTTGTTACTTGTTCTTTAAGGTCTAAATTTCATCTGTTTGAAGGTCTGAGATCCATAAGGATCTGTTTAGTGGCTTATTTTTAAGCTCAAAACTTGGCATTTTTCAAAAACAAAACTAAGTATGATCTGAGTGTGTTTAGCTTTTTCATTAATCTTTTTAAAGGTCTATTTGAATTTCAAACTGCTTTATGATTGTTGATTCTTGTAGCTTATTGTATAAGCTTTAAGTGCTTATAAGTTGCTAGGCCATAAGGAGCCATCTAAAAGGTGCCCCCTTAGGCTGTTTGTTACTAGTTTTTTTTCCAAATTGCTCTTGTGCTTATTTAAGCTTATTTGCTTGTTGCTTTTGCTTATTTAGGTTTAGTATTGCTTATTAGGCTATCTTAAGTTCAAAGTAGCTTAATTAGTCTTCAGGTTAGCTTATTTGAGCTTTTTTAGTTTGAAAATTTTAAGTGTTAAATGCTCTTTTTTCATTCTGTCATTTTTATTCTTATGTTAGCTTATTTTCTTAGTTTTAATTGTTCATTCATGCTTATTAGGTATAGCTTATTAGTAGTTTACAGCTTGTTTGCTCTTAACTAGCTTATTTGATCTTAAAAAGCCTAAGCAATTAGCATTTTTAAGCCTTTGGGATATAAAAGCATTTCTATCATTTTAAATTGCTTATTTCGTGCTTATTTTTGAGTTTTAAAAATATTGTCTTCATTAAAGTTGTGTTTTTACAGCTTATTTATAAGCTGTGTTAAAAAGTTTTTTAAAAAAAGCCAAAAAGGGGAAGGTGGAAGTCCAAGGTGAGCCAAGGCTCGAACCCTGGACCTCAACACCCTCAACCCTTTTAATTTAACACCACACTCCACTACCAACACTGCCCTTGGGTCTTTTAACACCTTTTTCATTTCCTTTTTCTTATTATAGTTCGAAGCTTATTCAAGCTTATTTCGAGCTTATTCGTTTAGCTGTGAGAGTGACCTTATTTTTCTTTCAATCTTTATATCTTTTAGGACTTTCTAGGAATTTTTCAGAATTTTCTAACTTTATTTACTACTTTTCTTTTATTTTCGTAGATTAAAATTTTAAAACGTCTTTTAAAAATAGAAAATTAATTCAGAAAATTACAAAAAAATAGTTTTTGGTTTTAGAATAAATACTTTTAGGTTTACAAGCATTAAAATCATTTTTACCACTTTTAGATTTTAATCTTGATTTTTAGCCTTTTAAATTAATTTTAGAAAATAGATTTTTATTATAAAAAGTAGTTAAAAATAGTTTTCTTAATTTTTATCATATTTTAGACTTTTCTAAAGTAGAAAATCATTTTTTGGAATTTTTAGGGGTTAATTTGCTATTTTCTAGGATTTTTAATAGATTAAATTAGTTTTTAATTCATAAAAAATTATTAAAAAGCCAAAAAAATATAAATCTTTTTTAGAAAATTTTCTTTTGTCATATTTGAGGTTTGCATGCATTAAAATCTTTTGTAGGGTTTTAACTTGAATTAGTTGATAATTTAGCGCGTTTTTAGGATCCCGGTTTTGCGTTTTAGTTCAAATTTTTGTTGCCTTAGTTAATTTTAGTGCCTTAATTTTCCCATAGATTTAGAAAACCAATCCCAATTTTGTCCCATTCAAGCATCAATTCTCAAAACGACTCTCGGCTTTCAATTGCATTCCTCGTTGGGGATAACGACCCGGGAATCATACTCCCGGATTACTATAATTGTGATTTTTTTGATTCTTACCCTCTTATTTATATATTTATATATATATATATATTAAAGGTATAATCAGAAGCGATCAGTTTTTGGCGCCGCTGCCGGGGAGGATTGTCTACGATTGTTGAAGCCGTTTGAAAATTTGTGTTTGAAGATCCTTCCGAGTGAAGTTATTTTGTTTATTTTCATATAAAAAAATACAAAAAGATTTTTCTTTTCTTTTATTAGTATATATAATATAAAAAAATAAAAAAAAATCAAAAATCTAAAAAAAACAAGAAAAACCAAAAATATAAAAACATTGTCCATAAAAAGAAATAAAAAATTTACCAAGTTGGTAAAAGAACACCAACATATAATACTTTCAACTGAAGTATTATCCATTAATAAGTTCCCGAACCAAAGAATCAAAAACTTACCTTTTGTGTCTCTCGCGAGGTACGGCTCACCTTTGAAAGTTAAACAAACTCCTTTGTGCGTTTTTCTTTTAAAGAGTTACCGAGAAGCGAGTTGATTATTAGGTTTAAGTGTCTTATCTCATTGTCCGTATTTAAAATTTATTGTGAATACATTGTTGAAAAACCAAAAAAAAATCAAAAAATTAGTATAAATTTTCTTTTTACATTTTAGTGCATGCGCACTCGTTCTCAATCTCGTAATTCTAACCGTCAACAACAACAATAACCTGACTTTTGTTGTGAACCATTCAATTCTTGTTGAACCAATGAAAATCAAGGCTCCATCCGTAGTTACGTTGGTTGATACTCAATACTATGGCTTAATTGCTCGAGAGCACCCACCGTTGGAGTACGAGGATGCATCATTGTACCCGAAATACCTGAGGACTAACTTGAGCTTAAGCCACGGTTTGCTTACTGTTCAAAACAAAAAATTCTATCGGGAATAACAAAGAAGACCCTCTTGCTCACCATCCGTTGTTATTTCAACAAGATCACCTTCTACGATGATAGTTCCGAAAGTCCCGAGTACGTCGGTAAGCTTATGCTTTTTTATTTTCCTCCGAGGGGGTGCAGCCCGGTTTTGGCTGAGACAAGAACCCCCTCGATCGATTCAAACATGAGGTGTTCTTGTTTCGAGATTCATTCAACAAATTCTTCCCTCCATCCAAAACTACAAAATCTCTAAATGAGTTCACCGAGATTTCAACAACGATTTGATGAAACTTGCTACGAGCATGGGAACGTTCATATGTCTTCTTCGAGCATGCCCACATCATGGATTTTCGAGTTACATCAACTCGATACTTTCTATAATGCTTTGAACTCTAATGATCAAGATTCGTTGAATTCACGCGGTGGTGGTAAACTTTTTGGATAACAATGCCACGGGGTTGCCCTAGAATCATCGAGAGCAAATCCAAAGTTCGTAATTCACGTAACAAACCGGTTGTTGCAAAAGTGAGTTCGAGCTCTTCTACCCCCGGTATCTCTTCCGATGTTGCCGAACTGAAAGATATGGTGAAAGCCTTACTTCTTGATAAGAAATCCCAAGCTCCTGCTCCCGTGAAAGCGGTCGAGGAAAGTTGTGTTACTTGTGGTGGTGCTCATTCTTACCGAAATTCTCCCGCCACCAATGGCAACGTTTATCGTGACAATATTCAAGAATTTGTTTCCAAGCCGTCCGCTGCTTATTTCAATCAAGGAAATAACTCGCGCTGCTACACACGCCTCGCGACCCGATTGCTAATAAATTCGACTCCCGGTTTTCCTCCTGTTAACAAACCAAGGGAAATAACCAAAAAACCGTATACAACCAAAACTGGGAAAATAATTTCAACCAAAGCTAAATTTTATCGAACTCGATTAATCAACCCCCGGGGTTCACCAAGCTACACCTTTACCAAGCTCCGTCTCAAACAAAGTGTGACCACAAAGACCGGATTTTGAAAGTACGTAAGTGTAGGTCTAGTCTTGGATCTTATTTAGCATTTTGTAAGACAATAGCTAACTTGATTAGATCAAAATCAACTAGTGTTGAGAGAACTGACTATGAATATCATGTGGTTTAATGCGGAATCTTAACACTAGAATTAAGAAGAACAATAATACTAATTTTTCTATTGATTTATTAAGCTTCAATGCTTTATTCGATATATAAAAACTCTATGCAGTAGGGTTACTTTTTTACAACAAGGTAAACCCTAGAAGTCTTTAAAAACGTTAGTGAAAGGATAATTTGCATATCCTTTTCCTAGATATCTCCTAAAATATCTCTAAGTTTAAATATTACCTTATTCTATTACATTAACAGACTTAACTACATACGACAATTTAACTATAGTAATTGTCCTTACAGATACTAACTATAGTAATGCCTGACTTAATTAGTACTTGCCAGACTTAACTAGTACTGGCCGATCTTAATAAAAATACTACCATACTTAATGTTATATACCAATATTAAGTCTTTTAACAATTTATTTTCCCAATACTCCTCCCCGTAACTGATCTCTTCACACACTTGTGGGCTTTCAAGTTTCTTCAGGTGTCTTCCATTTGGAGCTTCCTGAGGTGTTAAATAAAAAACTCTTCAAATAATTCTTGAGCTGCAATTCTTCAAATTATCTCTTTTTGATCTTTGCTGCCATAATTCTTCAAAAACTTTTCAGCAACCCTTCATATCAGCAATCAAATCATATAGTTTTAGACTATTCTCATCACTTCCAGGTGTGTTAACTCCTGTGAGAGGTGAATCATTGAAACTTTAAATGGATTTGATGTCTCTTACGGAGTTACGCCATTTACTCTGTGTAGTCAGTCCTTTGGCCACCAGAAAGGTGCATGTCCATGGTTGACTGAAAACCATTTCAACTCTTAGTACATGAAACATTGGTGAGTTGAATACCATATGGTTTTTGGCAAACCATTATAGCCATAAACGGATTTGATATGCCTTTACCTGTAGCCGTTTGCTCAGGGCTAGTCAATCCTTTGGCACCTAGAAAAGGTAAATTCCATGGTGGATTGATCTTACCTTGTCTACTCTTTGTACATGAAAATTGTGTGAGTTGATGTACCATCTATTTTTGGTAAAGTGCCAACAATCTAATATGGATTGTAATCCGCGCCTGCGCACCTTTACATATAGCAAGCCATAACCTCTTTGGTACTAGTATGGTTTTTCCACAGCCTTTACCACAATCCATAAACTTGTGGGCTAGCCAACTCTTTACTAACCAGATATGGTGAGTTGATAACCATACAATTTTTGGCAAATTTGTCAAGCCATATTAAGCGCGTCGCGCAGCGCGCTGCAAGTCTTTACCAAGGGAGCGTTTGCTACTGGGACTAGCCAGTCCTTTTGTTCTGTTTGGACATGTGGACTAATAACCATTTGTTGTGTTAGTGCATAGCACCTCCACCAAGTGTTGTTTTCCTTATCTCCATTCTAGATATCTAACTTATCAATCTTCATTACTTCTTGCTTCTCCATCATTTTCAAAGTTTGTAGCAATCCTCATTTGGTTTTCCTCCTTGAAGCTTTTTATCTAGCATAGCTTTGCATACCTTAGCAGTTAAAGGATATTTTCTTTCAGTCAATAATATTAATATTGATGAATCCTAGTTTAAGCAATGTTACACTGCAGGTATTATAATATCTCAATTATGAGTCTTTGTTGACCTATGACTTCCAAAATTGGATCTTTGTATAAGGGGTGCCTCAAACATATTCTTCAAATATTCCTAAAGTACCTTCTCAAGCTCATCCTCTGGCCGATTCATACCATATCTATTCATGACAATCCTATATAATTCAGTAAGATCATCCCTGGTTATGTCCTTCAGCATAGCTCTAAAATTTATGTACACTATATCAGTTTCATCTTCCTAACATTTTGGTACACACCTTCCTTTCCATTGATTGATGTCTTTAATGTAGAGCTTACTTGGGGGTTTTTATAGCTACAGTATAACAGGATTTAATAGGAATATTAGTACCTGAAATAGGATCAGCATCTTTACTAGCTTGATTCATCCTCATCAGGTCTTGTCCAGAAAATGTAATCCTTCCTAGCTATCTATTTCCTATAGACTTTTCAGTTCTTCTTGGTAGACCTCATCATCTTTTGCTCGCTCTCTCTACTCTTTAGTCATTTTGAAGTCATTGTTGAAGTTCTTCACCAACATCTTTTCAGACTATCTTTTGTAGCTTCAAAGTTCTATAGGTGCAAAGAATTCCGATCTGCTTCTCCAGAATTATCTATTCTTCTTTTACTTCTTCAAAACTTAAATTCTTCAGCTGAGACAGTTTCCATGTCCCCTGATTCTTCAAGTAATTAATCATATAATGTTCTTAAACTGTGATTGAGTACGAGCTTATGTCTTTGAGCTCTCTGCTCTTTCCTCCTGTAAGTGTTTCTTCTTTGATTTACTTGTTTCAACCATTCTTCTTTGCAAAGTCTTCTCCTTGTAAGCACTTCCTAAGTACACTATTTGACAACTCTGCATTAGCTTAATCTTTGCTCTACTAAGATCCCAATCTTTCATCTGTGTATGTTGAGCTTTCAAATTAAACTTGAGCTCTTCTTTGCTTTTGTTGCTCATTAAATTCTTCTTCTTCTGCAAGTCTTTGTGCTAAGAGAGAATCCAAGTGTACTTGTTTAGCCTCTTCTTCTTTCTCAAAAGTATCCAATCTGATAGCTTCAGCGGAGACTAGTCTTCCTATGTAGAATTTGTTCCTTAGTTCTTAGAGCTTCTTCACATGATCATAGGAGCGTTTCCTTCTCTTGGCCTTTCCTATCAGGGAAGGAATGGTCTTTTTAATACATGTCTGACTAACTTGTCCACTAACAGTACTAACTTTGCCACTAATAGTACTAACTTTTAATACTCTTGACCAGTATTCACTCCATCAGCATACCCAGTACTAAACTTCTTCTGAAAATCCAAGCTAGTGACAAAACCTTTTGTCCCTTGTCTCTTTCCTTCTTTTACTCCTTCCTTTATCTATCTGGACTTGGCTTTTGAGAAGCAAGCAACCCTAGAGAGAGTTTTAGTTGCTTCTAATGTGTAAGGCTTTTATCTTCAACTGGTTCCTCTCCTGAAGCATTGACCAGTAGTGCTTAGGAAGGAGTAACCCAGCCCTTGTACCAAAGGAAACTAGGGATCATCTTGACTTTTCCTCCACCTGATCCTTGGATTTTCCTTTTCAGAGTTTGATAAGACCACATTTCTCTTTTCAAAATACCCTTCCAGCTTCTTCACATTCTTGACAAAACTTCACAATTGCACTCCCCTGTCAGCTTGGTTTTGCTGGAGATCCTTTCCAGTGACGATCATCTCTTGTCATTAATTGAGGAAACAAAATTGAGCAAAAAAAAATTTTTTTTTTTCCCATTCACAGTTCACCTGTCCTTGGGCATGCTCTTGGGGTGAGAAGTGTTGGTGTGCAGGGGATGGTTCCTCAAACGTGTGCTCATAGGTTCAGGGTCAGTTTCAAGGATAGGTGTAGGTGTAGATGCAGGGATAGGAGCAGTTATAGGTGGTGGAGATTTAATGGGATGGTAAAGGTGTAGATGGTTAATGGAATTATTGGATGTTGATGGTTAAGATTGAGCCACTTCAGGATGTTCATTACCTGCACTAGGACTAGTAGTAGCAACAAGCAGCATAGAAGGCAACAAGTTCTTGGTGCCCCTCTAAAACCCCTTTTCCATTTTCCTTAAAAATCTTTTTGGTCAGGGTCACAGCCAATAAGGGTGTTTTTTTCTGTTTTTGAATTCCAAAATCAGTTGCAGAAAAGAGGATACATCAAAATACTTTGTTTTGCTTTTCAAGTTTGCACCATGCCATAAAAAATTAGTTTTGATAAAATTATAAACTCTGCCAGTGGAAGACTAAATCAAAGCTACATATTTTGACAGTAGAAATATTGCTACCAAATTAATCCCATCTCCACTTTTAGAGCTTTTATAACAATGCAAAATATGGTGGACTAAAAATCTCCCATTTGGAGATGTGTAAAAGCTTTTCAAATGGTTAAAAGATTCCGTCAATAGGATACCCCATATTCCATCATCCCCTTAAAAATCTCTTGTTTGGCAACAATTGTATTAATCCCTGAGCATCTGCTAATTGAAGCTTTTTCTAATAGATGCCTAGTGATTGTATACCAAATGGTATCAATAGTTGCGTGTATTTTCTAGAGTCCCTTCAGCAAGAGTGTTTGCTACCGTAGCAGTCGTGCCAAAACTGTTGTTTTTGACTAGGGAATCAAGTTAGTAGGGATTAGACAGTTAAAGCATACCTGAGGTTGAACCTCTTAGAAAATCTATTATCTCTGCAAACCTTGCACTTTCATCAGGCTTGCGCAAAAAACCCCACTTGATTATGTTTGTCACAGTATTTTAATTGAGCCATGATTCGACAAGTAGCAATAAAAGGTTATTGGATATTGTATGAAAAATATTACTTGGGTTTAGATTACGAGTGAAGTTTGTAGATGCTGGTAACAGACCAATTGACTATATTCTTATATAAAATAAGAAGATTTTTACTTTGCGAAAAGAGATAGCAATAAACAGTATAAGTATGAAAGAGAAATCAAACTTTATCTATATATAGCTTCTCTATTAACGACAATAGCGCTGTAAAAATCTGTAACGGTAACATTTAAACAGTGTTTAAACAAAAAAAAGTCAATTTTCCCGCAACCAGCACTAACAATAACCTACCAGTATTAAAATTTACACTACCAGACTTAACTTTGGTCAACCAGAATTAATTATGTTACAACCTGAATTAACTCTTTTTCAACCAGAATTAAGTATTTACTGAAGACTTACAAAAACAAAGACTTATCTCACCTTGCCTTACATCTGGCTAATCCATGATCTTCCTGCAAGGGAAATTTGTCTAAAACAAAGAAAAAGATGTTGCAGGAGTTTGTATAGACAGAATTAACTTAAACTAACTACCCGAATTAATACTACTAACTACCAGAATTAATACTACTTAAGCCAGATGTTAGTTAAACTAACTACCAGAAGTATACAAACTATACAACTAAATCACTCCCCTGAAATGTAGCTATGGTTTATCATACCAATACTAACACACAAGTAATTAACGTGGTCCATCAAAAGGTTTAGTCAATAGGTCAGCTACATTTAAGTATGTGTGAATTTTTTCCACACTAATGAGCTTCTTCTCATAACAATCTCTTATAAAATGGTGGCGTATCTCGATGTGTTTGGTCTTGGAATGATACACTGGGTTCTTCATGATGGGCAGATTGTACTTCATTATCAATGTGGATTTTTGGTTATTCATGATTTGAAACCATAGTCCAGCAGTTGATTTTAAACCACAATTAATTGTCTACAGAAATTTACAGCCAGCAGCTACATATTCAGCTTTAGTTGTAGGAGTAAGGCCACTATGGTTATAATTCATTGCATTGCCATGAGATTAAGTCCTTTGTCCAAGAAATTGACAAGCCACCTGTTGTGGAAGTCATGTTAAGGTTTGACCCAACCATAATCACTATCAAAGAATGCTTCTAGGTCAAAAGGTGATTCTCTTGGATACCATAAGCCCAAATTTGGTTTGCCCTTAAGGTACTTAAAGATTCTCTTCACTGCATTGAGATGTGAAGTCTGGGAGTGACCTGAAATGAGGAACAAAGCAAATACTGCAAAACATTTTATCAGCCTAGATGCAGTAAATACATGAGAGACCTATCTTGGTTCTAATATAAGTGTACATCTACATCAACAGCTCCTCATCTTTTGTTAATGCCAATTTGGTCTTATTAGGGGTTTATTCATGTTTTCCACACTTACATATAAGATCAAATTTCTTGAGTATCTCAGCTTACATACTTGTTGAGATATGAAGATTGCCTGTATTTGTTCAATTGACCTTGTCAACCTAGGTAAAATTTGAGTTCTCCCATAGAAACTCATCTGAAATATGTTTTCATCAAGGCTTCAAACTCAATCATATATCCAAGACTTTTTGGTAGATCCAAAATGATATCAATCAACATACACTTGAACCTGGCATCGCGTTATCATTCTTGTTCCCTTTTATTAATACAAAGTTTGTCATAGTACCCCTCTTGTATCCATGCTTCTCTAAGAATGTTGATTGTAGTAGCATACCAAGCTCTAGGAGCTTGATGCAGTCCATACAAAGCTTTGACCACCTTATAAACCTTCTTAGGGTGATCAGGATCAACAAAGCCAGGAGGTTGTGAGACATAAACCTCTTCATCTATAGTGCCATACAGAAAGGCACTTTTTACATCCATTTGGTATACTATGAACCCCATAAATGAGGCAAAGGCTAAAAATAACCCTGATAGCTTCTATCTTCGCAACAGGAGCAAAAAACATTCATCATAGTCAATACCTTCTTCTGTGTCTTCTGTAACCTTGGGCCACACCAATCTTGCCTTATTTCTGACAACCACTCCTCTTTCATCTCTTTTATTTCTGTAGACCCATTTTGTACCAATCACCTTCATTCCGTGAGGTAGATCTACAAGAACCCATACTTGTTGCAGCTTAAACTGTAACAACTCCTCTTGCATGGCTTGAACCCAACTGTCATCTTGTAGAGCTTTAGAAATCTTTTTAGGTTCCTCCCTGAGATAGAATACAGGCAACTAAACGATGAGTTGATCTTTTGTGTTTGTTTCTTTGCTGCTTTGGAATAAAGCTAGAAAGTGCTGAGCTCCTCGATTTTTGTTGCACTTTGCTTCTAGTTTAGCACAAGCTGACTTAGGATCACAAGGATTTGGACTTTTAGGGTGAATAATTGTGAATCCTAAGAGTAGGAGGTGGGACTGACTTCATTGTCTGTTGGTAGACTGTTTGAGTCTGTTAGCTCGCCCTCTTCACATAAGATGCATCATTAAAAATTCTGTCTCAGACTTGTGAAAGATTTCGAGCTCTGGCATAGGTGAATCATCAGGATCAAAACTACCAGTATTAATAAACGCTCACGCCACTACCAGTTTAACTGAAGGGTTAGTACCCGTAGAGGTGTTTTCAGATAACTTTCCTAAAATTAATTTCTTCCAATAGCCTCTTCTAAAAGCTAGAATCTTTTAGGATTATCTTCTGAACAGGGTGGGGGGGGTTTTCGGGGTTTGAAAAGGATAGAAGGGCCTTTATTTTTGTTGAGGTTTCGTCAAGATCTTCCTTTTCTTTGAATTATTGTAGAAGATTACTTGATTCAGCTTTTTCATCGCAGGCTCGCTCTTAACCAGTTGAAGGCATAACAATAAGCTCTACATCCTCATCTCTTTCCTCAGAAGCATTAGAATATAGAGTTTGTGAAGTACTTGCACTGTTAGTTACTTTCGATATGCACCTGCAGTGGGTTAGCTTGATTTTCACTCAAAGATACAGGATATAGAGTTCATAGATTCAGTAAGTGATAATCAATATCAAACATCCATCTATACCCTACTCCTTTAACATTGGGTTTATCTTTAAGAAATTTGACATGCAGATTTACTTCTACTCTTTTGGTTACTAAATTATAAACCCTATAGGCTTTGCTATTTAGAGAGTAACCAACTAAGAATCCCTTATCAGATTTTCCATCAAACTTGCCAAGCACACTAAGAGTATCTAAAATTGTAACATGACACCCAAAAGGTCTTATGTAGCTGATAATTGGTTTGTGGCCAAACAATAAAGCTAATAAGGGTTTTGTTTTGTGGTTTTAGTCACTACTTACCCTATTATAATTTAGCAGCAGTACTAACTGACTTCTGCCTAAAAAAGTAGTTGGTAAGAGTAGTTGCTAGCATTGTCCTAGCAGCCTCAATTAGGGTCCTGTTTATTCTTTCAGCAACTCCATTTTGTTGTGGAGTTCTGGCATTGCTATACTCTTGTTTTATTCCATTGTTCCCACAAAATTCAAGCATATCTCTATTCTTAAACTCAGTGCCATTATCTGATCTAAAAATCTTAACCCTATGATTAAGCTGGTTTTCAATCTGCCTAATGAAGTTCTGAAGAATGCCACTAGTTTCATCCTTAGAGGCCAAAAAGAATACCCAACTAAATCTGGTACAATCATCAGTAATTACAAGGCAATAACTTGCATGATTAATGCTTTTTAGAGAAGTAGGTCCAAAAAGATCCATATGCAAGGTGTGTAATGGCTCAGTGATTAATCTTTCTAATTTAGCCTTGCAGGAGACCCTGTGTTGCTTTCCTTTATGGCAAGCAACGCATGTATGGTAATTTTTGAAAACCTTGGAAGGTAGACCTCTTACAAGGCTTCCCTTTACAATTTTGTTTAGGTTTTTAAAATTGATATGACCTAACCTCCTGTGCCACAATTTAGATTCATCACATGTGGCTTTTGCAATCAAACAGGCAAAACTTTTTATGATAGAAGGTGTCTTCATATCAAAACTGTACATATTGTGATGTCTAGGGGCCTTTAGAAGTATCTGATTTTCATCAGGCATCTTAAAGTCAGAAGACACAACAAGACATTCAGTTTCAGTAAAAAGAACCTTGTGCTGCTTATCACATATTTGTGATATTGAGAAAATATTAAAATACCTTAGTTCTTTTACAAAAGACACATTATCAAAATCTAAATTACTAACTCTTATTCTTCCTTTACCAGTTATGTAGCCTTTGCTACCTCCAAAGGTAACAGATCCTCTATTGAATTCTTCAAAATCCTCTAGTTGATCCTTGTTACCTGTCATGTGCCGAGGACTTTTCCCCCCCCACTATTCAAATATTACTCTATCTATCATGTTCTTGAGGGATGATTGACACTGAAAAAAGGAAATTAGTTTCTCTTAGGGACCCAGGCCTTTACAGGCTGGGTCTGCCTTGTTTGACTTTTGTAAAACACCGTTCTAATAAAAGTTGCCCAACTATCCACAATTGGAAGTTTGTTTAGAGTTCCTCCAATTGATAACTGTGAGTCTTAACACGGCAGTGCCCCTTTTTCCCATTACTGCTTGAAATAAGACCATTTTGCTGTATTTCTATCAATGGGTCTTCTCCACAGGTGAATGTGATTTTGATGAAAAAGGACTTCTTTGATTATACGTTGTTGTCAATAATTTATATATATATATATATATATATATATATATATATATATATATATATATATATATATAATATAGGCAAACAATCAACCAAATACCTTTAGCCAAGGATTGGTTAAGAATTCACAAAATAAAATATATATGTAACCGGAAGTTTGATTTCCCGGGTCGTTATGTCCCAACGAGGTGTGCAATTGAAAATCGAATGACGAATTGATAATCGATGTTTGAATTGAATGAGGATATGATTGATTTTTCTATTACTACAATTAAATATGGAAAAACGATTAAAGAAAACCTAAAAACGAAAGCTAAAATGATTTAAAACTAAAATGGGTACGAAAATCGAGGGTCAAAAACCTAAATTACACAATTATAACCCTAAAGTGAATTTTTTACTTTAAATGGGTTCTAAGTGACAAAAAACGAAGTTTAAAAAAACTAGATCAAAAACGGAGTTAGTTAAGACCAAAAACGAGTCAAAACAAAAACGGGGACGAATCCCGTTCTTTAAAAAGTGAAACTTTGTAAAAATGACCCTACAAGAAAACAAATATTTTTCCTAGAAACTATATGACAAAATAAATTTTTTTAAAAAAAAGTTTATAATTTTCTGACTTTTATTTTATTTTTTATGATTTTTTAAAGTTTTTAATGAAAATAAATTATAAAAAATATGAAATGTATTTATAAAAATCTGAAAAAAATACAGAAAATACTTTAGACTAAAACAAATGTAATAAATATACGAAATCAAAATAAGCTACACGGATAAGCATTTAAAATAAGCTACAAAGGCTAATAAGCTTAAACTAGCAAAAAGGGATAACAATTAAATGGTGCAAGGTCTAACAAGTGAAAGACCCAAGGGCGAGTGGTAAGTTGTGTGTGTGTTGTGAGGGAGGTCGCAGGTTCGAGTCCTGGACCTCTCTTTTTTTTATTGCTACAGTAACTTTTAAAATTTAGGTATCAGTGCTTATAAGGTGTTATCAAGTCTCATTGTATGCTTATTTGTGGTTTTCTTGTGCTTATTTGCCCCTTAAAAAGCAAACAGTACCAACTCTTTAACTAACAGTGTTAACTTACAAGTTAACACTGCTTATTTCAAGGTAGATTTTCAGGGCTTATTTTTGTTTCAAACTCATTAGAATTTGGTTTTTCTTGTCGCCTGTTGTGTCCTTTTTACATGTTTGTAGCTTATTTCCCACAAGGATGCCTTTGAGTGCTTATTTTTAATCCTAATAAGGCCCCCTTAGACTGTTTGGCCTGCAGGACTAGCCACACAGCTTATAGCTTATTCTGGCTTATTAGGTGCCCTTATTTCCTTATTTTTGATTGCATTGTGCTTGCTGTGAATGTTTTAGGTCTTGTTTGTGCTTACTTTTCAATTTAAAAGTTAACATGCCTGTTTGTTTGTGCTTATTACATGCTTATTAGTGAATTGTGTAAAAAGTCATAGTTATTAAAAGTGCTTAATTTCTTGTGCTTAATAATTTTGTTAAGAAAAATTTTCAAAAAAAATAAAATAAAATAAAAGGGGAAGCTTAGAAGTCAACAAGCCTCAACCCCTTATACACAACACACACTACCGTTGTGCCCTTGGGTTTTTTCTGTTAGACCCTTGGGCCAGTTAACTTATATACACATTTTTCTCCATTTGCTTGTTAAGATGTTTAGCTTATTTGCAGCTTATAGCAATAAGCTGAGTGATCAACTTTAATTTTCTTAGGACCCTTAACCTTTTAGCTATTTTGTGTAATTTTTCTAGAATTTTTTATAAACGTTTAGTATTTTTTATAATTTATTTTGTTTAAAAATTTTAAAAAAATAAAATAAAAAATAAAATAAAAGTCAGAAAAATATAAACTTTTTTTAAAAAAATTTTCTTTTGTCATATAGCTTCTAGGAAAAATATTTGTTTTCTTGTAGGGTCATTTTT